>CM042140.1:147100704-147238204 GCA_023376005.1 Doryteuthis pealeii
ACAATCAACACAAAATCGAACTTGTATTCTAATTACTCGCATAATCTTTTACCTTCACTAGTGATTTCCTGGTGGATAATTCAGTTGTTCTTTACTCCATCTACACAATGAGAACAAGTGATATTTTACGATGAGCAAGTTGCGATATAACATTGCATACTTATATAATTTTAAAATAGGATGGAATGGAAATTTGCATATTTCAAAATTAATTTTGATTAGCAATTTGGGTTGGCATTTAATTCGCTTTATCTAAATAAATGAAAAATAAATATAATCTTTATTACATTGAGATTTAATTTTTGTTGTATTTATTATAGTGGGTGAAACCAGGTTGGTCCAGGGTGAACGTATTTGAAATTTATTTACTGTATTTATTTTCATTTGTCGTGGTTCGCAGTCTTTTGGTATATTGTCTTGTCTCATTACCGATTATTTTATTTGCATGTAACTTATATCTTATCTTAGCCGGATACGGTGCGACATCTACGGTAGAGGTTATTACTAAAATATACAAACATCCAAATAAATATTTTGAGATTATAAATCATTATGTGTTGTTAATATTACTAAAATATAATCAAGAATATTGTGTCAAAAAATGTAAAAGGTACCAAATATTTCAGACGTGGTACCAAACATGCTAACGAATGCCTGAAGAAGTACAAATTTGGTACGAACGTACCAACTTTGGCAGTCGTGTATGCGATGAGGAAAAATAACAATTGTTAGATTGCTTTGCCTGAAGAATGGCGATATCGAGAAAGGAGATGTGCGATTGATGTACAAATCGATGAAGAGACTGACCTGTTAATTTTACTCAATGGAAGAAATAGTGGATTGGTGATTAGGTTGAGAAATAAACAAATATGGAGACTTTACTGAAATGCAAGGGTCAAAGCAAAAATAATATAATAGAATAAAATTGAAAATAGACATAATAACAACCCACCCAATCCCACCCCAAAAACAAATGAAAGACAAAAAAAAAAAAAAAAAAGCAAGAAAAAAAGAAAAAATCACAAGAAAATGTTGAATTAAATAAGTCTGCGCAATAGCGAACGTCTGCTAATTGAATGCATGAATTCAAAATAATGACATGTGCATCCCGGCTCGTTTTTTGCACCGCGCGGTCAAAATCTGAAAGCATAGGCGTTTATGTCGTCCTGCTGAACGGAATTGCAGATACTTAGGCTGATATGGATTTGATACGTTTTTGAAAAATTCGGTAGGTTTTGGGCTGTTACTATTGTTCGTTTGATTTCTTTTTTTATTTCTTTGGGCAGCACTGTTACTTGGTGTCAACAAGTGCAAAATACAATGCCTATCATTTCTTGTCAAAGCGACCTCAACATGGAAACCTGAATTTCCTACATGGACGATTATAATCAGGTCGCTCAATGTGATATTGATACTATGTAACCCAGTACTACCTGTTTTATAGTCGGATCATCAGCGACTAAACCGGTTACCCCACAGATTTTGTCCGGTGAGGAGGGTGCCTAGACACCCTGCAGAACGAAAAACAAAACCTGTAAAAGGGCGGGGAAAGCTCTTCGCTCAACGCCATCGAGCACATTATTTCTAAAGTCTAACCCCTCTCATCGCGTCAGGGTCGTGTAAACTTGGTAGCATCAGAGCTAGGCCGCCAGGAGCTTAAGTTCCTGGTAGAATCATGCAAGGCGGACAGGTCTTGTGAAAATCAAAAGGGCGTGTCTCCATCATTGTCAGAGAAAAAAAAATGCTTTTGGTGTACTCACTGTGTTTGTAAAATCAAACAAGGGTATCTCCTTCATCTGACCGGGACATGCATGTGGGTTTTGGGGACCGCTTGTGAATTTTCCTATTCCCTGTTACTCTCCCATGAATTAACCACAGGTGAATTCGTTGGATGGAGCTGGCTCAACCGACCCAAGGTAAATGTCGTCACAGAACAGAGAACAGACATGGAAGGTTCTAATGGAACATAACATGCATTGTCCGTTATGTGTTACAGGATACAAGAGAAAGTGTCACTGCAAACATTTATTGTCAACTCGTGTATCAATTGTAGTATTTATCTGACTCGCCACAGAACCAAAATGTGACACGAGGTCGATTTAATATGGGGGGGGGGGAGAGGTCCCACAGAAAGCAAACCTCCCGAGGGTCGGTTAAGCGTGTCAATACATTACCAAAAGGAGAATGTTGGGCTATATTTGTCACCTCCCTGGAAGCCTGTTTTCTGTGGGGACCCACGCTAAAGTGACATTGTGTCATATTCCAGCGCCATAGTGAATGCCCATTAATGACATATCTCAAAACAAAATTAGGAGTTATGTATTACCCCCCCATACACACACACACACACACATACACGAGCAGGATTCAACACAGGTCAATTTTTAAACGGAGTTTAACAGGTTTGAATTCAGAGTTTTCCTTCTCCGAGACCGGTTGCCATACCAAGGTTAAAGAGTCCAGTCTACTCTACTATTTATCCATAGCTGGAGGGAGAGTAGTGGGATTCGTACGTTTCCCAAGGATATTGGCGCTATGTGAAATGCAACTAGTCTCGTACAGGATTGGAACTCGTGTCACCGTGTGCATTTCCCACGACGATAATAATAACAAAACGAGCGCCTCCTTTTTTTTATTCAGTTTATTGCCCGGTGCCTAAGGCGTTCCAAATGAGGAAGGCTGATGCTGAGCTGTTTTTGGCACCCCCTGGAAGCTTGTTTCTGGCGGGGATTCACATTAAGCTGACCTTGCGTCATATTCCTCGTGGGGAGTAACCATAACCATTAATGACATATCACAAAATAAAGTTAGGAGTTTACTAGGACAATTATTTACTGCATGATTAAACGAGAACAGTTGATCTGGTTTGACTAATTAAAAACGGATATATTGCTAGACAGGTCAACGAAATTAGTCAAGAAATTAAAGAGACTTTTTTTCAGGTTGGCAATATGAGGACAATAGTCCGAATAATCCAAATAATATTGAAACATTTTCTATCGCCATAACCATTACGCCACAAACTTCTCCCTGTTGTCATATTATTGCAATCCTTTGCTTAGTAGTGACCAATTCTGTCTTGCTTAAACTGTCGGAGTTGCTTATTGTTGGTATCAGCCGAACAACGAGGGAGTATATCCCCTTTGCGATAGCGCTAGACCAGGAATATTGTTTTGCTGAAGTGGAGCACCATGCCTATCACCAGCTCCCCACTTTACCGCACAGATCAGATTACCCAACTGTGCTACTTACGCGCTGAGTTGGCGGGGAACGGTATCGAACCAAGAACCTTGCGATTCCTAGGCGGGTGCTCTACTAACTGAGAGCGAAACAATAAATAAATAAATATGTAAATTTTAAAAAAAAATACGATAATTAGTTAAACGAGGATGTCAATACACAACCAAGTGAAAATAGACGAATAACAAATGAACAACAACTAATATAATTACCATGACAGTGCATACTGATGGAATGTCGCTCACCTTCGGTTCTTATGTTTGTTAATGTTGTATATGCAAAAGTCGAAATCTCCCGATTCACTAATACAAACTACATACACTCGTCAACGGGACGGATAAAGTCGGAAGTGCCCTCGGTCGTTACCTAAAACGGAATGACCATTTTAACATATATCTGCGCATGGGCTCCAAATCAGAGTTCCGGCTTGATAGTCAATTCCCAAAATTAAAAAAAAATAAAAAATTGGTAAATAAAATTCGAATATCATCCAATGAAAGCGATTCCCGGGTAAAGTGAAAACAACTCCAAGTGATCCAACTTGGGACCGCCGATCTCTATAAAACGAACAGCTTTGAAGGGCACCGACAGTCAGAGCTGAAGGCACCATCACGAACGCAGGCACGACGAGCGCTACCTCACAGAAGGACACATCAAAGAGCGGCGGGTCACACCCCCGACTTACCCAAACCAGGCAGTCAAATCAAGTCAACACGCGAACTTTTCTACATCATCCGAAGAAACCAAAGACGCTTACTACCAATACACAATATTCTGCCTACGACAACAACAACAACAACAGACACACCGACTGATACAAACCCCATTCGTGCTACCACAAGTGAGTAAACTTATCTACCTCCCAACTCCCAATTCTCTACGATCATCAACTTAAGGGGCGAACTTCAGTCCGTACCTACCTCCATATACACAATACCATCTGCCTACATCACCACACCAATACCACAACCAAGCTGGACATTTTACGAACTTAATATTCAACATAAATATCACAAAAATTGTGCGATACCCATCCTGACATTTACGGACTTGCTATTCACCTATAAACATTCATCAATTTTTAAACCTGTTGCTCTCTTGAATTTATTTCAACTTTTCGTTGTTTTTTTTTTCATATTACTTTTCAATACAATTTTGAAATTTATATCTGTGTTTGTTTTTTCCTTGCCACCATACGCTTGCTACTAATCCTGTTTATAACATCTGGTGTCAGAAGCGTACGGCAGGGGAAATGGATTACTCAAGCTACACACGTGCCGCATTATTCGAACTCATAGGAAAGCATAAAATAGCTCTACTACAGTTAAAGTGCAACCCGGTACGCCCCGACGAGGCGACGATTGCTGAGACGCAAAGGGAGATCGATGATATGGTAGCTGCTCTTAGCATGGCCCCCACAACAACACCAAATCCGACACATATCAACACATCACATGGACTAATGATGCGTCAACAATCTCTGCGCGATTCCATGAGGAATATAAAGTGCTTCAACCCGGGAAACGATGCACATCGTTTTATTACAGACCTCAACCAGGCGTATACTATCAACGTGAGGCCGGAACTGGCCGACTACCCCGAAATGGAAGGAGAATTCCTAAAGATCGCCAAACAATTACTTGACCGAGGCATCTTTCAACAAATGTTGGACTCCCAACACGACACATCCACCTTTGAGCAGTTGAAATCTTATCTAATTGAAACACACGGGAACCAAATGTCCAACTTCCAACATCTCAGTCGAGCCTGGGACTTACGGCTACAAGACAACGAGAGGCTGACCGATTTCGCGGGACGGCTCGAAAATACCATTAGAGAGGCGGCCGTTCATGTAAAAAGCAGGTTTAAGAGGGATAACGGCAGGGAGATGACCGTGGATACAGCATTCTCACTAGTCGGAGCAATGTTAATGAGCGAAAATATCAAAGCATGGACACCCAATGTCTACCCCCATCTCGTGAAAACGATGGACAATCACTACACTGCAGGTGGAATAGCGAGCGAGGCCCAACGGTACCTCGACCGCGGCATCAAAACCGACGACACTACCAGTCATGATACCAATGCATATTATAACAACTCGCAACGGCCGAAACAGTCCAATGACAGACCTGAACAACGAGCAGCGAAAACATTCAGACAGCCCGCTCAGAAAAATTATAATACGGCATACAATGGTAGACACCCACCCAACCAAAAACACAGCGGCATGACTCGAGCCACACCTGTCTGCAGGAACTTCATAAGAGGCTTCAAATGTTTTCAAGGGCATAACTGCCCATATCGACATCCACCTACAGCTCAAGTACACGTCGCAGCAACAGAAGAAGCGTCACACCCCAACGTCACACAAACTAACGACACGGATTTTCAGTACGGACCGGACGAGATGTGATGGCTCGTACGCCGGTCCGTCCCGCTCATCATCACATATTTAATCTCCAGCGACACTCCATGCAACAATCTCCGTTTATTAAAACGACATTCACCATCAAAGGAAACACCTTCACGGACACAGCAATGCTAGACTCTGGTTGCTCAACTTGTATCATACCAATCTCCCGATTGCCAGAGGATTTCAGGAAGCACATGATACACTCAGACACGATCGTCAAGGGTATAAATAGTAATATTACCACCCTGGGCGAGCTAAACTGTGACGTCACCTTTGGTGACCAAAACTCTCCCACCTTCAAGGAATCAATATACTAATCACAGAGGCCGCCGCACCGATACTAATCGGACAAAATGTCCTCAGCCACAGCTCCATCAGCTCTTACACAATCAACAACCAAGACGCAACCATCATGTTCAGACGAACAATCGCATCTAATTATACAACACAAACAGTCCCACTAACACCAGCACACCAACACGCTGCCTCACCCAACCACAACCCGGCATATGGGGCTCAGACCACCATCGACAAGAACCAGCCCACCAGGAGACCAGGACCCGACATCCAGACACTGAATCAAAAACTAAGCTGGTTAAAGCAGAACATGGGATTCTCACTACCGAATCACCCAAATCGCGACGAACTAGAGGCCACGGCAAACCTACTTATCCGCTACATCGACATCATCGGTACCGAGTATAGCAAGAAGGGCACGTTCACCCGAGCCGTTCGCATACCGACCAACGGCCAATCACGGGCACAGAAGCAGCACCCAGTTCCGCAGGCCCTGGAAGCAGACATCGATGCAGAGATAGGGCGCATGGCCGCCGAAGGGGTCATCGAAGGCTGCATTGACCCCAAGGGCTTCAATAGCCCAGTGTTTGCCGTACGCAAGAAGAACGGATCGATCCGCGTAGTTGCCAATTTTAAGAGAACCCTCAACAAAGTACTGGTTGATCTTGATCCATATCCAATACCAAGGATTGACCACTTATTTAATAAGATCGGTGAAGGAAACAGGTACTTCGCATCGCTCGACCTCCGTAGCGGCTATTGGCAAATTGTCATCGACGAACGCGACCGCCACAAGACGGCATTTACATGGAAGGGCCACTGCTATCAATATACGCGTCTGGCCTTTGGCCTTACATCTGCTGGACAGATCTTCTCTCGCTGCATAGCAGAGGCCCTGGCCACAGTCGCGTCCCGAGACAACATATCGTCATACATCGACGACAACTTGGTCCACGCCCAAACCTTCAAGGAGTATATAACTGCCCTGGAACAACTATTCATCGCACTTCGAAGATTCGGACTAAAGTTGAATCCCAACAAGTGCACATTCCTTGCATCGGAGGCGAAATTCCTAGGACGTTTAGTTAACAACGAAGGATTCAGGGCCGACCCTGAATACGTCCGAGCTATTAGGGAAATGGAGCCCCCAACATCAAGAAAGGAATTGCAGGGCCTCATCGGTCGCCTGGTGGATCAGGCAATTTCTCGAGACCCGTCTCTATGAACGGATCAGATCGGACATGTTCTCGAACCTCATGGCCCCCATACATGAACTTAACAAAAACAAACCATTCACATGGACAGAAGAGGCGGATCGGGCCTTCAAAAACATCAAGAGCCGACTTTCATCACCGCCCATCATATCATTTCCGGACTTCTCTCGGCTCTTCACGCTTACCACGGATGCCAGCGACGTAGCGTGTGGAGCCATCTTAATGCAGGAGACAGACAAGGGGAAAAAGACCATAATAGCGGTCGCCTCACACACACTTAACCCCACGGAGCAAAACTGGTCCACCACTGAACGGGAAGCCTACGCCATAAAATGGGCGATAGCAAAATTTGATTACTTCTTACGCGGCCGCCCGTTCGTCATCTTCACCGATCACAGATCATTGACTTATCTGGACCAGCGCGAATTCAACAACGCTAAGATACGACGGTGGCAGGAAGAAATCTCATGCTACAAATTCATCTTGGAATATGTCGAGGGAGAATCAAACGTCTGGGCGGACATGCTCAGCAGAGGCTGTGGAAAGAAAAAACAGAAAATCCTGAGCGATCCTACCCCAGCGGGCAGGACATTTAAGCTGGACGGATCCGACCTTCGCATATACGTTCCATCGTGGTGCCTCGATGAGGTGGACAGTTTACGACTCATCCCCAGGACCCACACGACACAGAACACCCGCCGCCACAAACGCATCGCGGACGCTTTCTTCGCGTACCACCTCAATTCCACCATTCCTATCAAAAGAAACTGTGATCACCTGGGCATCGCGGCAGAACAGCTGATCGATAGTGCACTCTCGAACATAATCAGAGTTCTCCAATCACCTAAATCAGGTGAAACACATACGGATCCAAGAGACCACAGAATGTCAATACTGAAAAAACATATGAGTCAGTTCTTTCTAGAACCAGGCACCTCCGTGCTAATGATAAGGGACAGCACACATTATCCAAAATTGGTAGTGCCGTATAGGCTCCGGACCAAATACCTCCATCAAGCACATGAAGGCACCAACCACTCAGGTGTAACCCGTATGCGTGAACTCCTATCCAGCTACTGGTGGGAATTCAAAAACCGGGACATTATGGCCTATGTTAAATCATGCAACACATGCGCAAAGTGTAAAGGGAACTACGGCAAGCGTGTACACCAGCCCATGGGTCACTGCAAGCGAGGCAAAAGACCATTCGAGATAGTCTTCATAGATTTCGTTATGATGCCAAACTCTAAGGGAAAACGCTATATCTTCACCATCCTAGACAGCTTCAGTCGATATTTCACTGCCATACCTTGTGCAAGGGACCGTGCAATCGATGCCGCCGCGGACTATACCAACTTTTTCTCTGTCACAGAGAAATACCACGCATAGTGTCCTCGGATCGTGGCACGCACTTTACCGGCGAAATATATAGACAGTTCTGCGACCAAATGTCCATTTCCCAGGAGCTTCACTGTCCATGGCGACCTCAGAGTTCAGGAAACATTGAGCGGCAACATCGCACGATGAAGAATGCTCTGTACATGCTATGCGAGGACAGAAACTGTGAATGGACAGACGTCCTTGAATCTGTCGTCTCATCAATGAACGCCACGATCAACAGAGCCACGGTGTATCACCACACTACACCGTTACGGGTCGTCACCCTAATATTGGACTTCCCAAGATTCACAAGGGGGAAATCTCCAACGATGATCCAGGAGCTTATGGTATGCAGGTGAATGCCCTTCTCAGACAAGTTCATAGGCATGTCGCCCTAGCAAACAATGAAGCCGACCACAAATCGGATACGATACTAAACCAACGGATATACAAGGACCCAATACGGGTCGGCGATAAGGTGCTACTGCACCGCCCCCAGTCTTCCACTGCGCATTCATCACACTTGAACTGGATTGGCGCATTCGAAGTGGTAAAAACAAACGACAGGGTAGTCCAAATAAGAAACGAGGAAGGCAAAACCGACTGGGTACACCGGGCTCATATTCGCTGCCTCGAGCCTCGACCCGAGCACCTATCTCATCACACACTACCCCACCGCCGTATCATATTCTCCCACAAAATCAGGAATCGCCATACCCGGAACCATCTATTACACATACAGCAACGCAACCTTGCGAGCAAAACAACAATCAGGAACAAAACCAAAGCAATTCAAAACGACTTCCAGTCAGGCTAACACGAGGCCAAATGCCAACACGATACAAGGACTTTGTTATGAACTAAACCACCAAAACACTTACACATACATACCCAAACCCATTGTGAATCGTATCAATTTCTGGGGAGCTCTGTTGTATATGCAAAAGTCGAAATCTCCCGATTCACTAATACAAACTACATACACTCGTCAACGGGACGGATAAAGTCGGAAGTGCCCTCGGTCGTTACCTAAAACGGAATGACCATTTTAACATATATCTGCGCATGGGCTCCAAATCAGAGTTCCGGCTTGATAGTCAATTCCCAAAATTAAATAAAAATAAAAAATTGGTAAATAAAATTCGAATATCATCCAATGAAAGCGATTCCCGGGTAAAGTGAAAACAACTCCAAGTGATCCAACTTGGGACCGCCGATCTCTATAAAACGAACAGCTTTGAAGGGCACCGACAGTCAGAGCTGAAGGCACCATCACGAACGCAGGCACGACGAGCGCTACCTCACAGAAGGACACATCAAAGAGCGGCGGGTCACACCCCCGACTTACCCAAACCAGGCAGTCAAATCAACAAGTCAACACGCGAACTTTTCTACATCATCCGAAGAAACCAAGACGCTTACTACCAATACACAATATTCTGCCTACGACAACAACAACAACAGACACACCGACTGATACAAACCCCATTCGTGCTACCACAAGTGAGTAAACTTATCTACCTCCCAACTCCCAATTCTCTACGATCATCAACTTAAGGGCGAACTTCAGTCCGTACCTACCTCCATATACACAATACCATCTGCCTACATCACCACACCAATACCACAACCAAGCTGGACATTTTACGAACTTAATATTCAACATAAATATCACAAAATTGTGCGATACCCATCCTGACATTTACGGACTTGCTATTCACCTATAAACATTCATCAATTTTTAAACCTGTTGCTCTCTTGAATTTATTTCAACTTTTCGTTGTTTTTTTTTCATATTACTTTTCAATACAATTTTGAAATTTATATCTGTGTTTGTTTTTTCCTTGCCACCATACGCTTGCTAATAATCCTGTTTATAACAAACTGAACTCAAAAATTCAGACAAAAATCATTAGATAAAAAAAAATCACTCCATATCAATATTGACTTCACCTCTGCAGAGGAGTAAGACCCTCTCCAATGGAGCCACCTGTTGGCTGTGGGTGGCGACCCATGATGCTTAAGGATGGAACCCTAGTGGCTGAGCAGTCTAAGGTATGCAATACTCCACTTTGGCCCTTACTTAGATTAGACAGGCAGTCAGAGAGACCATTTCTGATCAATCAGCTGGTCGCCTATATGATTGTCTCAACCCTATTACCCTTATTAAAAGCCCTAACCCTTCTTATAATATATGTGCTAGAAGGTGGGGGCTAAGGTCTAAGTGTCTTGTGTATGACTCTGATGGTGAAGTTCCAATTCTGGAGCTCTGAGGAATGTGGAGTACCCTTTCATCACCATTACTCCCAGGTTCACTCTGACCCAAAGTGATAATAACTGTTAGGATCCCATCTATGGGTTAAATAGAAAAAATGAGTTTAAAAAAATGTTTAAAAAATTGAGTACCCATCAAGAATGGATAAAACAAAACATCTTTGGCATAAAATAACCCAACAAAAGTTGACATGCCCTAAAATCTAACCATTCAGGTAACCAACCAATTAAAACCTTATAAACTTCGTCCATATTGATTTTTAAAGATTATGACTTTTCTACAGATCAATAAAGTAACCATGGATTGATTTGTTCCTGGTTTGTATTGATACATTCCCAAAATTCCGTAACTATGACAATGTGTGTGTTTATGTCAATAGTCATTAAATTAAATTCTGAATTGGTTTAAAATCTCACAAATCTGCTATAAAATTCATTACATAATAATTCCATATACCATTCAGTAAGACATGTATGGGGCTATGTTATGTTTGTTGGGTGCTGGTATTCTAACCCCCAATAAAAGCTTGGTTCTTTGTTCTTCTGGGCTGGTATGCTGAAATGGAACTTAGGAACAAAAAGGCATGAAAGAGGAAAGAGATAAAGGCAAGAGGTAGTTTTACGACTTAGGCTTTATTGAACGGGGCATAGTCGGCCGTAGCCAAGGGGACATGTCCCTTGGCTAGAAAAACTACTACCCTCTGTTGCGGCCTAGATTCAAAAGACCGAGGTATCCTTTTTGGGGTAGGAGTCAGTCCCTTTTGTCGGACAAGCACAAAACTGTTCTTCCGGTCAAGACCCCATGGGAGTTTGTTGTTTTTTATTTTATTTTTATTTTTTTTTATTTTCGTTTTTTTTTTTAATCCCCACACATGCGCCTCAATCTGCTGAGATGCAAATGATTTATGGCTAAGAAGAGTCTTCCTTGAAGGATCTTAGTCTTTCTTTCTTCCGGTTTCAACCTTTCTGGGTTCACAGTGTTAGGGAGGATAACCCATATTTTTCATATGAATTGACATTAATGTTTTTTCTTACCCAAATATCAGATTAAGATTCTACCATAAATTTAATTGTCTCATAATATTCTTATCTATATAAATATATATATTTATTATGAATTTAACTGCAGTGAACCTACAATGAATATTAACAATGTGCACCTGATTGGCTATCAGTCACATGACAATTAGCATTTAATCTTATTATAATGGAGATTCAGTGTCTGTAACTGAAACTAGGTATTTGCTTATTTCCCAATACCTTCAAAAATTGCATGAGTTTATCAATGAGTATTTAATTTATAGTCAAAATTATTTATACATAGAATAAATCTTATTTATTAATGATATCTCTATGAAAATCTGAGTTAGATTTGCCTCAAAACAGCCCAAGTTATTAGTGTGTTTAAAATCCTGCAATGTGTCTTATATATCACTAAGAAATAAAGGTTTACATAATATATGGTATGGTTAATTTGCTACTGGTTTTAACAAAACTGGGTTTAATAAATAATTACTTGGTGTTATAGGTCTCTAATATTGTTTCATTCTCCAACGTATTAAAATCAATCCAATGAATAATTTTATATAGAAACCAATTAAAATATAATTAGAATAAGTGTTTATATGCATTCTTATTTAATTTTGTTAGTCTTTCTAATTTAATACATTTGATTACATTAAAACTTAAATACTTACGCCCAGTGCAGGGTGCATATTTTAATATCATCATTTTCTTTCTGACAGAAATTCCCCCAAAAATAAAAATCTACAAATGAATCTGGAGCCCAATTCAAATGATTTGATCAACTAACCCCGAATTCTAAGAACCAGTTCCATTCATCAGACAACTGAACTTGTTACTGTGTGTAAATACTTGTCTTATAAGAGATGCAGTTGATAGAGATAGAGATAGAATTATCTGTGTCTGCAGAAATGAATTCTCAGAGTCAATGTATTTCTGTAACAAGGTGTGTAGTTTCCTTTGTGTTTAAAGAGGCCAATCCTAAATGAACATATTAATGGGGGTGGAGGCAAATACAAAAAGAAAGAAAGTATCAGTTTATGAATTAATAATGTCTTCCCACTTTCAGTTTTGATTCTGAAACCAAATCCATTCAAATCTTAGCACTTATTTGCAGCTCTTATAACAGACCAATTCTTTATTAGCCGCCCACACTGCCCACTTTTATGTATTCTTTAAGAAGATCTTTTCATTGTTCATTTACATCATCACTTTGCTATTTCTACAGCTGCTAATATAAAGTGAACAAATAGATACAGTAATAATTCACATATTCAATCTGACCCAATGAAGAAAAAAACATTTAAGGTGGATATTCTTAATGTTAGAATATATAAAGTATCCAAAAGAGTTTTTTTTTTATAAAGGAAAAGTTCATTCACCTTATTAAAGTAAATATTCTTTTTCTTTTTTTTCTATAACTTGAAATTTATATTTCTAGAGATATTGAACTCTTTAAATTCAATTACTTTTTTTTCTTTATCTGGATTCTGAAAGTTTCTTATAACCACCAGCTGACTGAATTATTCCAGAGGAGAGTGTTTATTTATGAAATATGTTGTTCGGTCCCTTTTATTCAATTGCTAAGTCCGATCAAGACCATGCAAATTCTCAAATATTCAAAATGGTTGGCTACAAACATCAAACATTCAAAGTAACACACAGAAAAATGAGTGTGGTTAAAAATCATTTTGTGTTTTTAGATTTTAGATTTGCAAAGAAATGTATATTTCCACTTGATGTGGAAGGATTGGTGGAAATAAAATCAAAATAGTTTAAAAAAAAAAAAAACAGAACTGAAGAATAAAATTCTGGGTGTTTTCCATTAACTCTTAACATCCTGTTGAGAATATTTAAAGTCCAGAGCATTCCTATAAGGATATATAAAAAAAATGGCTAAAAATGACCTTTGCATTTAAAGTTACCTGTTATTTCCCTTAAATCAAAGACTTCTAAATATGTTTAATATTACATTTAAACAAAGGCTATCGTTTGGGGTAGATTAGGAAAACGAATGAGACTTCCGGCCAGGTGGAATGAGGTGGTATAGGACTTTAAGAGTTAATCTAATGGAGTCCACCAACTGTTTTACAAGCCGATCAGTCTCCCGGGGGGGGGGTTCTTAGTGTGAATGGGGGAATATAATTGGGGGGTCAAGGTGGGTTACTAAAATTAGTGACTTGTGAGAGAAAAAGAGAAAACAAAATGGATTGTGTTTCTTGGGTCCTAAGTGAAAAAAAAAAAACTGGGCCTGCAATCATTCAATCTCCTAATTAAGAAAAAGAGAATTAGTTTTTAATTGTTTTCAATTATTTTTATTTTGTTTGCATCCCGGGTGTAGGTTCTTGGTTACCATGAGGGAGTGAAGGTTTGTTGCTTTTACCCATTTTTTGTTGAATGTTATGAGATCCAACCCTTTTTCTATTATATCTGATTTTGACCCCAAGTTGATACTTTAAGTAACAATTCAGATTGTAATGAGAAAAAGATTCTTCATCCTACAATCCCCTCAGTTGCATCGTGTTCAACTCACCATTGTAGCTATGGCTAGAATCGCGTGAAATCCCACACATTTCTCACCTGTCCACGGAGGACGGACACTGCCAATGACATACCCATCTCAAGCTGCACCGACTGTTTGGGATCAATGCAAGCTGACACTTCATTAACAGAGGATGGATCTTGCGACAGTAGAAGGCATACTCGGACGTTTCCTCTAATTCACCTTTGCAGCAGGTGCAATTGGGTATATCTGCCATGACTGCTTTGAAGGCTATCTTAGCAAGAGGTATATTCTAACTGAGTCACTAAATGAGAGAAAACACAGAGTTGAGAAATCAACACCTGGAGCCCAATTTAATTGCGAGCGAATCTCTTCCAACAACCACAGAGTTGTTCCGTGAGTGAATCCGAAGTGGTACACTCTACTAACTGTCAATATAATACCCTTCAACACCGTGAAAAATCAAGGAAGCCTACAAAGAGCCATTCTGCATTTAGTGAGGAAGAACGTTTTTCTTGTGGCCTATGGTGACCATCAACCTTGGGAGAGGATTTAAGATTAGGAAAGGTATTCCCAAACCCCCATTACAAGGACCCCCATTACAAGGATGCTGTTTGTGAACCATTGGCTGATCCCTCTCCCACAAGAGTGAAAAAGAAGCCGTTCGAATGACAATAACCAAGCTGTAGGCAGAGTAACCTCAGACAATTGGTAAAGGATCAGGGGTAAAATATAGGTGTCACATGCCTACATCCTGTCCTTCAAGGACAACCACCTTCGAAGCTTCACACGAACTGATGCTTCTTTCTTTACCTGTATTTCCAACCAATTCTTCTATAGCTGAAGATCTGGGCCAAACCAAACCCCAAGGATTTTTATCGACCCATCAGCAAAACGGAACCTACAGAGGAATGCCACTTCTCCAGGCTCCTAACCACAGACCCCCTCTCTTTTCACAATTGATCTTTGCCTCAGACTTCAACTCATACCTTGCAAGCGTCTTTTTCAACCACAACTATGCCCAAAAAGTGGAACACGAAAATGGTCACATCATTGACATACTCAGATACCCTGACACTTGTGGAGGCAAGAAGGAGATTGATTCTGCGCAGGGTGGGGACTTGCCTTCTCATCCCTAAGTCTTTGGAACAGGGTATCCAAAATGAGGACACTGAGAAAAGGAGACAAGGCTCATATATATATATGTATATATATTGTTGGCTTTCAACTCGTGTTCGAGTAAGGCCATTTCCTTTTTTTTATCATAGTTGAGTGCCAGTAGCATTTGACACTCTATCCTTGTGTTTTCTCAGATGACTCACCAGGCCAGCGAAGACGAGATCTAAAGATCAAACTCTCACTACTTGGCAGGTGACATCTTTCAAGTATTGTGGTGTCTGGTGTAAATGATAACCATTCTATCCCTAAAATCTCAAGTGTCCTGAGATGTCATCTGTAAACAACCCAGGTCTCATAGGCATACAAAAGGGCAGTGAGCTCACAGACTCTGTATACACCCAGCTAGGTGGAGATCTTAATGCCATGTTGGCTCCAAACGCTCTTCTCAAGCAAACCAAAGGATCTCGTTGCTTTTGGCAACCTAAGGGAAATTTCTCTAAGAGTTGTCCTGTGATAATTTCCTTCCAAGATATAGAATACTAAGTCCAATTACCGTCGAATTGGCAAGACAAGACGGCAAACAGTCGTAACTGAATACGATTCTGAGATGCCGTAAAGACCACTGAAAAGTGGCAGGATTTATTGAGCCTCAGAGGGCCCTACAAACCAAGCAGCCAATTAGGACTCAGGGAATGGACTCACCCAAATGCATGGGTGGACTGTTCTGAATTCCCATAAATACCAGTTGTCTTGACACTGGTGCAGTTGGGCTTGGCTAGTCACATTGCTCAAACCAATTGTTGACTGTCTAACTGACTTACTTCAATACAAGATAGACAAAATGATGGACAACTTTGAGGCGTTCACGACATACAAAGATAGTGGGATCTACAAAGCATTTATTCGGGGCAGGCTGATACATGACAACTGTCTTTTTTTACATTTATGGTTAATCCAAATGCGGTACATCCTTCGGAGAAACAATCCATAAAGTTCTGCATCTCATCTTGTGTGTGTTACCAGGTTACAGTCATCTGCATATAGTAGCTCCCACACAATGGCTGTGAATACTTTTGAACCTGCTTTTAGACGTCTTATATTGAATATGTTACCAGATGATCTGTAACGAACGTAAATCCCATTGATATTACTTTTTAAAGTAATCTTAAAGATGACCGCAAAGAATATTCCAAATAATTGTGGTGCAAGAACGCAGCCCTGTTTCACACCATTTATGTCTGAGACAAGCTCTGCAAAGGTACTATTATACATGACCAAAGCATTTATATCATCATGAAGAGACCGAATAAGGGTTATAAAATGTGAAGGACAACTTAACTTCCCAAGAACCCCCAAAGTGACTCACCTTTGACTGTGCCAAGGGCCTTCGCGAGATCAATAAAACATTGGTAGAGGTCAAGATTCTGCTCAATGCACTTTTCTTGCAGTTGGCAAGCTGAGAAGATCATATCAGATGTGCCACACCCAGAGCGGAAACCACATTGGAATTCTGGAAGAATAGTTGGTGATATATGTTCTTCCAAGCAATTTAGAAGAATTCTTGCAGAAACCTTTCCAACAATGGAGAGCAAAGCAATTCCTCAATAGTTGTTACATAGGCTTCTAGAACCATTTTTGAACAAAGGAAAGAGAAGCATATCCCTCCAATCCTGAGGCGCTCATTTAGACCAAGCGTGTATTAACACTTCATGCAGCATCTCATTCAGTCAGGAGCCACCACATTTAAGTAGTTCAGCATTAATTCTGTCCAGCCCAGGGGCTTCCCCCCGGTTCATTTGTGCAACAGCATTGATCAAGTTATTCTATGAAGCCATTATCAATATTACACGGTCGATTCAAGAGTTCATTAAAGTGCTCTCTCCAGCGATTACAAATATCTTCTGGTTTGGAAAGCAACCTAGAGCCATCCTTTGAGTGAAGTGGGGTGATAGAGGATGACCTCGGGCCATAGATTTCAGACAGAAGACTATAGAAGGTTTTGAGGTCCCAAGAATAAGCAGCATGTTGGATTTCAGCTAATTTGCCCTTCCACCATTGATCTTGAATTTCCCTCAAACGTCTTTGAACCTGGGCTTTTACTATTTTGAGCTTTAATTGAGCTGCATATATATATATATATATATATATATATATATATATATAATAATGGAGAATGAATGTGAAGAGTATTAGTAAATGAAGGTGCTCAATACTAAAATAGCAGAGTAGATTTAAAATCAAAGATTAAGTATTATGGATTTAATATCCTGTAACTACAGTTTCATGTGTACTTGCAATCATCAGACAGTCAAAATGTTAAGAATTTTTTAAAAATGGCGGCTTGTTTAGCATTTATATAAGGTGAAGCATGTTCATACGATGGAATATTATAAATGAATTATTTTCATTTCACCCGCAAATCGTTTGGATTGGATGAAAATGCGAATTTTATTTACAAATTTATTTTCTTTGTTTAGGAATTCTTGTTTTCCAAACGGAAGTTCATCTGGAGCCTATGCGTAGAATCGTGTTAATTTGGTCACTTCAATTTAGGCTACCATTGAGTAAACTTCCATTTAGCGTCAGCAACTTATATTTTATTTTGTTGGTGAATATATCATTTTATTGCGGTGTGTGCGCATAATATTTAATCTTTGATTTTATATATATATATATATATATATATATATATGTATAAGTTATGAGAAAGGAAATGAATCCGACGGTATGAGTATAGATAAAAGGATATGAAAACAACACAATATGGTGTTAAAGTGAAAAATGTTTTCACTTTAACAGCATATTGTGTTGTTTTCATATCCTTTTATATATATATATATATATATATATATATATATAGTGTTGCTTTGGGTCCAACAGGAGAAAATTAAATATTTTATAAAAAAAGAAGGTCTGCAAAATGGATTATATATATATATATATATATATATATAAATGTTTGTGGTTTACTTTCTGTTCTAATGAGTTTGTGTGTGTATGGGTCTATGTTCATGGTTGTGTTGGGTGTCTGTGTATCTATATACATAATAAATTGGCTATTTGTATAAACAAATAGACACTATAAAGATTTCAAGATCTTAAAAACCCACCACTAAGGAACACACACCTTCTAAAATACAAATGTTACAAATTAATTCTCTCTACACTCCCATCAAACAGGGGTTAAATATATATATATATATATATATATATATATATATATATATATATGTATTGTACATTAAAACCAATATTGTAAACTTCATGTGTGGACTATTCTGTAGAAGAACACCAACACTTTAAATGAAAAAGAAAAAGAAGACAACAATTGAGACAATCAATGAAGTGAAATTAAATAACACCTGAGACCATTCCGTGTTTTTTGGTGCCCAATTCACTTTTTTTTTTTTTTTTCACAGTATTTTTTAAAACTGTGATGATACTAATAACCATTTATATTTTATTCTCACATATTCATAATCAATTAATTGATATGATATATTGAAGCAACTGAAATAATCCTAAACAGCAAAAAAAAAAAAGTTGGAAATTTTCAGACATGTGCAAAGATAAAGTCAATGAATAAATTGTTGATTTTTCAACAAAGCTAAGCACATGTACTCAACGTGATCTTTTAGTTTTCAAGGTAAATGCTTTTAGGTCAACTATTTGCTCCTCCCACTCAATTGTAAAAATAATAGTGCTGCTTTCTCGTTATGCACCCAAGTAAGTAGTTAGTGGTTTGGGCATATCTGCTTAATGCCGACTAATAATAGATATCTTGCTGATTACTGAATAATATCTTTCCTACTTTACTGCAGACTATATTCATTTTATTCTTTGCTCAATTCTGGTTAAAGAAAAAAAAAAATGGTTAGAAAAATTGAGTTTCACGAGGGAAGGGGAAAACCGCGGGAAATGTTCACCCCCTCCCTTTCCTCCTTCAAATGTTTTACCTCCCCTCTCCTCACTCATATGTTTTACCTCCCCTTTCCTCCTTCTTCAAATGTTTACCTCCCCTTTCCTCCTTCTCCAAATGTTTTTTTAACATATGTGAAAAGTTTTGATACAAAAATGAAATACTTAAAAAAAAACATTGTTACACATTTATGTGTTCATGGAAATGTTTTTAAAAATTTTACTCTTGTTTTGTAAATCAATATTTGAGCTTGGAGAGTGTAGAGAATAGTTCAATAAAGATTTGTTAAATTATTAGAAAAAAAAAAGGAAACTTTTTTACTGTGCTATTCTATACAATCACCAAAATATTTTGTTACTTTTAAAGTTTAATTCTTCATATATATATAAATATATATATATATATATATATATATATATATATATATATATATATATATATATATAAAGTAAAGAAATAACAAAAGACTTAGAGATTTAGCATTATAGTCTATGTTCTAAGCTCCCTGAAATAGACTATAATGCTAAATCTCTAAGTCTTTTGTTATTTCTTTACTTATATATTTGCTCTGTGACTCTAACATTAAGAGCACACATTGAGCTCTCAAACTGCGACAGGTTTTTTTAAATAAAACTCTTGTGTCGTAAGGAAGATTTCTTCTCTGGACTTTTGGATTATATATATATATATATATATATATATATATAATATAATATATATAACAATCTAAACATTAAATGATATAAATTAAAAACTATTTAAAACAAGTGTTATTTATGCTTTATATATCAAAAAATAATTTTTCAATATCACTAAAAAGAAGCCATTTATGAAAGAATAAAAAAATCTTGCTCTGTTTGTTATTATTTTATTGTTTGTTGCATTGACCTAAATGCCAACCCTGATGCCATAACATCCCCCACCCCACCCCTCATCAAAAGGGGGTAAACAAAAATATCTCCTCAGTCGAATGTCTGAAGTTGAAATCCGCAAAAGGTTGATATTTACCTCTTTAGCTCAGTTGGTAGAGCGTTCGACTAGGAACCACAAGGTTTTGGGTTTGATACCAGCCTTCACCAACTCAGCGTTAGAGTAGCACAGGGTAAAGTGAGGAGCTGATGGTAGGTGTGGCGCTCCATCTCAGATGCCAAAAACAATCTCCTTGGTCTAGTGCTAATGAAAGTGGGATAGATTCCCTCGCTGTCTGGCTGATACCGACTTTAGGTCACCCCGACAACTTTACTTATACCAAGCCTAATTCCATATGGAATAAATGCCATGAAAAAGCACATAAAATATGGAAACATTCCTTCAATTATGTAGAAGAGAAAGTTGATATTAAGTAAAGAGAGAAATAAAATAACTTTCTGCTCATGTAACAAGATTGAATTGTTAATCCCTATAAATTTGAAAATTTCCTAAAAACTTAAAATTCTGCAAATTACTGTGAGGATTTTTTGTCCTGAATGAATGAGCTGATTTTTAAAAATTGAAATGAATAAAGGAGTTTTTAATTAATACTGGAATATACTGATCCTAAATTCATAAATATATTATAGTTAGAATAATACTTGAATGTTGAATGTATAGATTTGACAAACAAGATGACTATGATAACATTTGCTTAATTAACAACGTCTAGAAAACGTGACTTGCTTGGTGAGGGATAAAGGGATTAATTTGTGATCTAAGTAGGTTGGATATAAACACAAATGATACATTTTGAGAAGCAAAGTATCACACATCTTTGCATTGGAGGAAATATAATCAATGAGCTTAGTCTCAGGAGGTCCAGCCTCCCATGCAGCACCTACCCCCAAAGGTAGGCTTCTTGATTGATGCACTACAAAAATCAGTCTAAGTAATTAGGTATATAAAAACTGAATCTTACTTTCAACTGCCCTGTCAGCAGGGATTAGAATACACCAACTGCATCCTCTGCTGAGGGGTAAGACTTCGGTAATATCAAAAAAAAAAAAAAAGCGTATGGTAGCAAAAGAAAAACATGAGAAGGATTGGATTAATTTTGTTTATTTAAAAATAAACAAAAGCTGGAATTGTTGAGATGATAATTCCTTTTCACTTGGTGAAATGAGGGTAGGTGTGGTGTTGAAAGCCTGTTCTAGCTGATGACTTGGTTCTGCATGACACTGGGTGTGGTGTGGGTCGGAGGTTTGGCGGTTCCTTGATTTTGGCCTGGCGTAGTGACGTTCTCTGTGACGGCCCACGGTCAACTGGCTTATCAACTTTAAGTCAGCTCTTTTATAGCTAGTAAGAGGCTCCAGATACCTTTGAAGGGTTTTGGGGGAACATTTTTTATTGGTTGAAAAACATTAAATAGAGGATATTTTTAATTGTTTTTCAACCGTAAGTTTGGTTGGAGCCTATGTGTAGAACGTTTGTTTTTTCGTTTAAGCTACCGTGGGGTTAACATCCGGTTGATGTCAGTAACTTATGTTCTGTTTCAAAGTGTTTTGTTTTATTTTTAAATTATTTTGTTGGTGAGTGGAAGTATTGGGTTATGTTACAATTATCAGTAACTTAGGTTCTGTTTCGAAGTGTTTTGTTTTGTTTTTTTTTGTTTGTTTTTCTTTTTTAATTTGTTTTGTTGGTGAGTAGATGTATTGTGTTAGTAAAAATTGTGAATCAAGAGAGATCTCTATTTCTGTTATAACACTTCCTTCATAAGAGGTGTCCTGGGTATAACTAAACTCCATCCGGTGGTGAGAATCCAGTTCTGTAGTTGTAGGTAGCGTGAAGTACCCCTGCATTACCATTACTCCCGGATCTACTCTGGTCTGGAGTGGTCATCTATGGGTCAAATAAATATGTTTGAAAATTATTAGTATTAGATAGGAATGCTTGAAACAATATGTGTGCAAATTATTTGTATTGTAAAAACCTTTCTTTGTCGCGGCGCCAATAAATAAGGCCTTTTCTTGCTACTTTGTCCCAATGTTGGTTGACTGTTCTGATGCTGGTTCTTCAGTTTCATCTACCCTCTCTCCACCCACATTGTATTGATTTGATCTGGAAAAACAAGGTGGCTGACCGATGAAGTCCCTCGAGGTCAAACTGACTGCTGAAAGGCTGCACAAAAATATATATTCAACCAAAGAAAAATAAAACAAAAAATCCAAGTTGATTATATTTCTTTATTATATATACATATATAAACATATATAATTTGAAGAGAATTCTTGGTTATAATAAGTCGATTGTAACAAATCAATTCCTTTCCTCACTTATTCTGTATGTGTGACAAATGGGATATATCTATTTATCTCTAGCCAAAAACAAAGTCCTACATGAGAGGCTGGTACAAGGTCTTTGGTCAGGAGGTCTCTCAGACTGGCATGGAGTTTAACAGTGACTAAATTTCGATTCTGCCAAAGTCTCGGCTTAAATGATAAAATCTCTCTTGGGCGTGATACAGTTTTCCTGACCACTTCACCCAAAAATAAATCTAAAAAAAAAGTAGTTCCTTTCTAAATTTGGAAACTATCTCCACCTCCCCCACTTCAACTTATTATAGCTGTCATCTCTTCCTGCCACCCTCAGGGGTTGGCTACAGAAAACCCCACATGTCTCCTAACTGGTCTTACTTCTCTTCAAATGCCTAGACAAATTCAGGCATCTGAATTTTGTCTTTTATCATTGTTAGGAAATATCTGTCATTGTCTATTCATTCACACTTTGTCACGTTCTTAACCCTTGCTGACCCAGTCACATCTGGGAACTGAACTGAATTTTTGAGTCACTTTAATTTCTCATCTTATTTCAAATTTCATGTAATTATTGTAAAATTTCAATTTTTCTTTTTAAAATAAAATATCATATTTTTCCCATCAAAAATCTCTGATACTTCTTTGACAGAGTGGCCTAGAATCAGTATCAGCCAGACAGCGAGGAAGTCTATCCCCTTTTCACTATCACTAGACCAAGCAGATTGTTTTGGCATCTGAGGTGGAGCGCCACACCTACCATCAGCTCCATTCTTTACTGCACAGATCTGCGTACTACTATAAAGAAACTAGACATGAAACGACAGTACTCCAAGTTTGCTAACGGAGTTAACCACGAGTGTAGCAGACAGGTTAAGAGTTAAAGAAATAACCAAACAACTAGAAATAGGAATAAAAGACGTGTATTACAGAATAACAATAGGATTGCAAACTTTAGTTTGTCTGCACAAATGTTTAT
Source organism: Doryteuthis pealeii (assembly GCA_023376005.1). Lineage (NCBI taxonomy): Eukaryota > Metazoa > Mollusca > Cephalopoda > Myopsida > Loliginidae > Doryteuthis > Doryteuthis pealeii. The sequence continues at coordinate 147,124,293 of CM042140.1, forward strand.
AATTTGTCACTTATCTGAGTCCTGAGATAGGGTATTATCGGAGCCCTTACTACGGCCTTCTAATAGTTCGGATATGATAGACTTCTATTTTGATGTTTGACTCCGATTCTGGTTGTTGAGGAAGAGGTGGAGTGACCCTTTTTTAGGTCTGTTCCCTTTGAAAGCTGGATCAGAAGAGGGTGAGTTAGCCTATTCGGCTTTGCCACCAAAGTATGCTGGCTCGTGATTGGTTGGTTCGAAACAGAGGCCCGTAGACAAGGACGATAACCCCCATACCCCAGAATTCTCAATACTACTGAGTAACCTGTATCGAGGTCCTAGAACGTTGTGGTTCCTAGTCAGGGGAGTACTTGATACCATATAACTATGTGTGAACAAATGATTATTATTGACAATTAAAAGAAGTACATGCTTAAAAAGATTGCAATGGAACATTGAAAATATAAATAGTTATGATTATAATCAAATATTTTGGCATTAAACCATAAGGAGCTGATATGTCGTTAAATAAACAAAGCAAAACCTAAATTACCAATCAGCGAGGGAGTCTATCCCCTTTTCACTGGCGCTAGACAAAGGAGATTTTTGCGTCTGAGATGGAGCACCACACCTACTATCAGCTCCTTACTTTAACGCACAGATCCCTGTGATACTCATATGCTGAGTTGGCGAGGCCTGGTATTAAACTAGGAACCTTGTGGTTTCTAGTAATAGATAAGGATACTTGAGAATAATTAAACCAAGTATGATTGCAAAAAAAATAAAAATAAATTTATTATTAGTTACTTGAAATTATATAATTGCTTCAATTATTAGTTTTAAATAAGAATACTTGAAACCATACAACTGTATTTCAGCCAATTTTTTTCTTATATATATATATACACTAAGATTTACCTGATTGTCACTGACCAAGAAACGTGTGGCGGATGTGCTTATATTTGAAACTACCGCATAACTTTTTTGAAACATTAATGTTTTCGTTTTGAATTCAAATTATTTTCGTCTCCTCTCTCGATGAGTCCGGAGTAAAAACAAGCTCTGAAGATGATTTTTATAAATCGAAATATTGTTCAATATTAGCTATGAATATGATATAAAATGTTTTCATTTTAACAGCATATTGTGTTGTTTTCATATCCTTTTATCTATACTTATATATATATATATATATATATATATAAAAGTAAAGTCGTCGGGGCGGCCTAATGTCGATATCAGCCATGCAGCGAGGGAGTCTATCCCCTTTTCAGTAGCGCTAGACCAAGGAGATTATTTTAGCATCTGAGGTGGAGCGCTACACCTACCATCAGCTCCTTACTTTACTGCATAGATCCCTATGCTACTCATACGCTGAGTTGGTGAGGGCGGGTATCGAACTAGGAACCTTGTGGTTTCTAGCCAAACGCTCTACCGACTGAGCTAACCCGGCCCCTATCATCATTGGCAATTCAGTTTCGAAAGACTATGATAAAAGTTTAAGCTAACCCGGCCCCTATATATATATATATATATATATATATATATATATATTTTATATACCTACCTATGAACCTTAATGGGTATGACCCAATCCTTATAAATATGGATGTATTATGCTGACTGAGTAGTCTTATACCACTAACAGTAGTTTACTTTTTCCACGCATGTATTGTAGTTTGTTAATGTTATAAAGATTCCACTTCAATTTCCAACGCTCCATTTAAATAGTTTGAGAAGCACTGCTCTATGCGGCATCTAGATTGTTACCCTAATAAAAAATATTTTATAAGGTTCCAGGTTCGATATCAGCCCTTGTCAACTTGGTGCACGGAGTAGCACAGTCAATCTCCCTGGTCTAGTGCTGGCAAAAAGGGGGTAGACTCCCTCAGTGTCTGGCCACTCTGCCCACTTTACTTTTTATTAGTTTATAAAACTTTATTATTCCATCAAACCAATATTTTGATTTTATCAGAGAGAATTGTATTTCCCTTCATAATTCAGAGAACATTAAAGAATTTTTTAAATAAATCTATATGAAGTTAGTGCTTAAACTTCCACATTTCATTTAAATAAAAATTTTAATGAATCAAATTAGCATATAGTAATTATAACAAAACAAAAGTAAATTTTCTATTGCCAATAAACTGATCAGAAAACTATGAGGGATGAACTGGTGTCTCAGATGTTGTTAGGTACTTCTGTCAGCCATTGTAGAGAGCCACACTCCTATATAACAAAGATTTATAAACCTCTTGCTCAATGTAACTCTTCCAATAGCGTCCTGCATTGGAAACTGTGCTACAAGCCTTTCATATGTGTTCCGTGCATCTCCGATCATTTTCATCTGAAAATAAAAGAGAAAAATAGAATAAAAATTACCATACACAGCAACGTCTTTACCTATCTAAAAGTTTGAGTTTTTTTGTTTGTTTGTTTCTTTAAAATCTAAATTGTCACCCATTTCTTTAATATTAAGTTGTTTTTTTTTATAATATAAAATTAGGATATAATCAGAGGGCTTAAATTATAAAAACTAAATTTCATTAATAAATAAATTCATTAAAATCTGTTAAAAAACATTAAATCTATAGAATTAAACTATCTCCAAGCAGTATAACATTTGCATTCAACAATCAGAAAAAGAAAAGTATATATAAAATAGTTACAAATCATTTAGTTTAAATTCATATGCATTTATGTTAAATTTATTAAATAAATTAAGATGACAGGAAATCGACTATATTTGAAAATTAAAGCAAATACACCCATAATACACTTTATGATTATAAGCCATTGAACAATTTTGAATTTAAACCAATTCTTGGTATTCACATTTATAAGAAAAAGGAGATAGTGTTAATAAAACACTTTATCCAATTTATATATTAATCTGAACAACACAAAGATGCACCAAGCAATGGATACATTAAAGTAGTGGATTTGTTTCAAATTCACGTCAACTATCAGATAACTATCAGATGAGAACATTAAAAAATTTTCCTTCATTAGGAATAGTAATTATAAAGACAAGAACTATATAAAGATGCTGCATACTGTTTTGAAAAATCCAGGAAGCTGCACCTTTACAAAACAGTAGCTGTACAGCCACTTACTTCCCCATCACACAAATTATCCAAGTAAGATGAGCAAGACATGCTGGGCACTTTCAGAAAAGTAAAGACAAACTCATAAATAATGTTTTCCTATGGGCACATACACATGAAAACACGAATGTTGGTCAATAAATCAATTTCTCATTTTAACTTCAATTTTATAATGATTTCTTGATGTTTATTTTCCCATTGTTGTGAATTGGTCAGAAAGTCTCACAGATCCATTACTGAATAAGGAGTTTAATTCTTGCTGGATGCCCCATACTTATGTCATCCTACCTGTGGTGAACAGGTTGGGTAAATGATTTTTTCTTCATACAATGCTTTTTCAAATAAAATCATTAATAGTTTAATTAAAATTACTATCAGTTTATGTCAATATCACCACATTAGCTTTCTATCTTTAAAAAATAGAAAAACTTCACATCAAAACAGATAGAGTAATATTTTAATTATAATAAAGTAATTAAATATCTTTAAAATGACACTATAAAATAAATAAAAACCTAAGTTTACCAGGGTTGTAATTGAGATATCAGATTCAAATTAGAACTGAATTATAATTGATTTTAAGTTAATTTCTTCAGAAAATGCAATTGTAATCAACAGGTGTTAATTGACACTTTTCCTTAACTCTTCATTTGCAACTCCCTACACCACCCAACAACATTTCATTTTCATACTTCAATGCAATAAACAGCACAGATACTACACTCCAAATAAATTAATGTACTAAAAACATTAAGAACAGTGCATTTTAGGAACAAGTTTATGAATCATATAAAGAAAATTATATATAAATAAATGGAGATATATTTTGTTAAATACAAAACAATTTAATTTCCATAAAACTAAGAATTTATACTAATATAATATCTAATTTTTATGCGTGTTTATCCCTTGAATAATTTTTTCTTAAAAGGGACAAAAACACGTTACACAAAAGTTTTTCTGTGCTCGATTTTCTGTGTTATTTTTTTGGTAAAATCAAATTGGTTAATATTTATCAATATTCTTGAAATTTTACACTTAAATACGAGACATTTTTAACTACAAGCAGAGACTGTTTTTTTACTTTTCCGACCTTTGGGAGTGAAACTACAATAGAGCAAAGTTGAAGGCGAATTTTAAAATATATAAGAAGCAAAAAAACAAAAAGCACTATATGCCAAATAGACAGCCTTAGGATTATTTTCATATGAAATAAAAACAATTGTATACCGTCAGGAATTTGCTTTGAAACTTTGAATTTTGACAAAAAACAAAACAAAAATTTAGTTGTCCTCTGTAACGTAAATAACTCAGCAAGGCATTGTTTATCCAGACCATACCATTTTAAATTAGTAATTCATCGCTTATTTCTGATCCATTTTTAAAATATTTATATGGTTGAAAAGAGAATAAAATAATCTTTCTAAATATGTAACTTTTAATACAGTATTTTTTTAAACAAAATGAAAATGTTGAATAATCATGTGGTAAACTTTTTAAAATTTTTTGTAAAATGTTGATATCCCTACTTTTTATTCCCCAAATAATGTGTTCTAGCATGGAGATAAATAAAATTTAAGTGTAGAATCAGAAAGAACATACAATTTTACAGAAGAATGCAAAGTTTTATCAAAATTGTTACCAAAATAAAGAAATTACTAAATTTCTTCTTTTCAATTAGACCATGATTTGACATTTTTTTAACAAAATCATGTCTACATGTCAAAATCATGTACACCCAATTTTGAGACTTTAAATTCTAACTTTTGAACCACTGGGGATATTTGCATAATTCATACAGTTCTCAATTCCATTTACAAAACTATGTAACTAATGTGATTAAATAATAACCTCAAATAAAAAAAATCAACTGGGAATACTAAAAAAAAAAGAAAGTATTTTATATAAACAACATTTGCATGAATGACTTTTCAAATGCATTCTCATGTTGCTTATTAATCATCTGATTTGCATCTGGGGAATATTCAATGATTCTTCCGGGAGTGACAGTGAAAAGTTCTGCAAATGTTCTCAACAGGAGACCCTAGATTGCACTTTATGGCCCAAAATGATACAGGTTTTGTAAGAGTAACAACTTTAGGACTTCTTTCAGGCCACAGAAATGTGTAAATGGTTTTACTCTGCAGATATTCTCTAACTGCACATTTATGGACATTGTCAGCTATAAAGAGAGTACACAATGTCAGTAAATGATCACCAAAATGAACTATGATGACACTTTAAAGGATTTGCTCTTAATAGATTTGCTTATTTGTCTTGCAATATCATAAGATTGAATTTGAAGTCACATACAAGTAGCATTGCCAGTAGTTAGCGGAAATTGACAAATTTGCAACCTTAATCAGAATAATTTGCAATTTCTTGAGTATTTCTAATCCAATCTTAAAAATATTTATATGATTGGAAAAAAAAAAAAATCTTTCTAAATATGTAATTTCCATGGGTTTTTATCCATTGAATTATTTTTTTACAGCAATTTAAAACGGTATTTTGCTTTGAACAGCCAAAATAAAAAATATGGATTTTTTTCAAGGCTAAATTTTAGTTGTTAGTTTGCATTGCAAAATTAAAGAGGATAATCTTTATCAATATTCTTGAAATTGACACTTTATCCTACATCAGGTAGGGTTTGTTTTTTTTTTCTTCTTCGACCTTCGGAAGCGAAACCACTACCAACAAAAGTTGACGCAGGTTCCTTCAAAATGTATAAGGTAAGCAAAAAAAAAAAAAAAAAAAAAAAAGCACTGTATCCTTAATAGAAGATAATCTCAGAATTATTTTGATATATAATGTGTGATATTTACATGATGGTTAACTGTCAGGATTTTTTGTCAAACATTCAGTTTTGGAAAGAAAAAAAAACTGACGATATAGTATTAAAATGTTAACAAAACACATCACTACATGCCGGCTGGACAGGCTTTGTTTTAAAAAACTTTTTTTAAATTGATGTAAATAGGTATTTCTTGTATGTAATACAACATAGCAAGTATTTAAAAAGGTATTTTTAACTTCAAAGTGATGTTATTTATCTAAATTAATACTATATATGTGTAAAATGCAGTATTAAAATGAAAATGTTGAATAATCTTGTGGTAAACTTTTTTTTTTTAAATGTTGATATCCATACCTTTTATTCTCTAAAGAATGGGTTACAGCATAGAGATACATACAATTTCAGTGCAGAATCAGAAAGAACATAATTTTACATAAGAATTCCAAGTTTTTATCAAAATTGCTCCAAAAATAAAGAAAGGGTGAAGAAATCACTAAATTTCTTGTTTTGAATTGGTCTGTGATTTGACATTTTTTTTAACAAAATCATGTCTACTTTTGTACCCCCAATTTTAGGGCTTTAAATTCTCATTAACATTTGAACCACTGAGGATATTTGCATAATTCATACAGTTCTGAATTTGATTGACAGAGCTCTATATAACTAATGTGATCAAATAACATTTAACCTCAAATAAAAACAAATCAACTGGGAATGCTAATACAAGGAACTGGCTCAGATCATAACTGAATGACCAGAAAATGAAACCCCTTCTAGGATGTTGAATTGATGATATGCAATTATCTAGCCATATTTAAACAGCCATCAATCACAAGCAATTGACAGACCAGTGCATGTTCCTCTTCCAAAAGAAAATAATCCAATTTTACCATTGCATCACTGTCTCGTCTCGGGGTCTTTTCCCTCCTCCCGGCGAATGTTGTTGCTTAGCTACACACGTCAGACATCATCCGCCAATGTTATAAAATCATATTCACACCATCTATCAATATGATGAGAGATCCATCACACAAATTATCCAAGTAAGATGAGCAAGACATGCTGGGCACTTTCAGAAAAGTAAAGACAAACTCATAAATAATGTTTTCCTATGGGCACATACACATGAAAACACGAATGTTGGTCAATAAATCAATTTCTCATTTTAACTTCAATTTATAATGATTTTCTTGATGTTATTTTCCATTGTTGTGAATTGGTCAGAAAGTCTCACAGATCCATTACTGAATAAGGAGTTTAATTCTTGCTGGATGCCCCATACTTATGTCATCCTACCTGTGGTGAACAAGTTGGGTAATGATTTTTTCTTCATACAATGCTTTTTCAAATAAAATCATTAATAGTTTAATTAAAATTACTATCAGTTTATGTCAATATCACCACATTAGCTTTCTATCTTTAAAAAATAGAAAAACTTCACATCAAAACAGATAGAGTAATATTTTAATTATAATAAGATAATTAAATATCTTAAATGACACTATAAAATAAATAAAAACCTAAGTTTACCAGGGTTGTAATTGAGATATCAGATTCAAATGAACTGAATTATAAAGATTTTAAGTTAATTTCTTCAGAAAATGCAATTGTAATCAACAGGTGTTAATTGACACTTTTCCTTAACTCTTCATTTGCAACTCCCTACACCACCCAACAACATTTCATTTTCATACTTCAATGCAATAAACAGCACAGATACTACACTCCAAATAAATTAATGTACTAAAAACATTAAGAACAGTGCATTTTAGGAACAAGTTTATGAATCATATAAAGAAAATTATATATAAATAAATGGAGATATATTTTGTTAAATACAAAACAAATTTAATTTCCATAAAACTAAGAATTTATACTAATATAATATCTAATTTTTATGCGTGTTTATCCCTTGAATAATTTTTTCTTAAAAGGGACAAAAACACGTTACACAAAAGTTTTTCTGTGCTCGATTTTCTGTGTTATTTTTTTGGTAAAATCAAATTGGTTAATATTTATCAATATTCTTGAAATTTTACACTTAAATACGAGACATTTTTAACTACAAGCAGAGACTGTTTTTTTTACTTTTCCGACCTTTGGGAGTGAAACTACAATAGAGCAAAGTTGAAGGCGAATTTTAAAAATATATAAGAAGCAAAAAAACAAAAAAGCACTATATGCCAAATAGACAGCCTTAGGATTATTTTCATATGAAATAAAAACAATGTATACCGTCAATTCAATCTTATGATATTGCAAGACAAATAAGCAAATCTTAAGAGCAAATCCTTTAAAGTGTCATCATAGTTCATTTTGGTGATCATTTACTGACATTGTGTACTCTCTTTATAGCTGACAATGTCCATAAATGTGCAGTTAGAGAATATCTGCAGAGTAAAACCATTTACACATTTCTGTGGCCTGAAAGAAGTCCTAAAGTTGTTACTCTTACAAAACCTGTATCATTTTGGGCCATAAAGTGCAATCTAGGGTCTCCTGTTGAGAACATTTGCAGAACTTTTCACTGTCACTCCCGGAAGAATCATTGAATATTCCCCAGATGCAAATCAGATGATTAATAAGCAACATGAGAATGCATTTGAAAAGTCATTCATGCAAATGTTGTTTATATAAAATACTTTCTTTTTTTTTTTAGTATTCCCAGTTGATTTTTTTTATTTGAGGTTATTATTTAATCACATTAGTTACATAGTTTTGTAAATGGAATTGAGAACTGTATGAATTATGCAAATATCCCCAGTGGTTCAAAAGTTAGAATTTAAAGTCTCAAAATTGGGTGTACATGATTTTGACATGTAGACATGATTTTGTTAAAAAAATGTCAAATCATGGTCTAATTGAAAAGAAGAAATTTAGTAATTTCTTTATTTTGGTAACAATTTTGATAAAACTTTGCATTCTTCTGTAAAATTGTATGTTCTTTCTGATTCTACACTTAAATTTTATTTATCTCCATGCTAGAACACATTATTTGGGGAATAAAAAGTAGGGATATCAACATTTTACAAAAAATTTTAAAAAGTTTACCACATGATTATTCAACATTTTCATTTTGTTTAAAAAATACTGTATTAAAAGTTACATATTTAGAAAGATTATTTTATTCTCTTTTCAACCATATAAATATTTTAAAAATGGATCAGAAATAAGCGATGAATTACTAATTTAAAATGGTATGGTCTGGATAAACAATGCCTTGCTGAGTTATTTACGTTACAGAGGACAACTAAATTTTTGTTTTGTTTTTTGTCAAAATTCAAAGTTTCAAAGCAAATTCCTGACGGTATACAATTGTTTTTATTTCATATGAAAATAATCCTAAGGCTGTCTATTTGGCATATAGTGCTTTTTTGTTTTTTTGCTTCTTATATATTTTTAAAATTCGCCTTCAACTTTGCTCTATTGTAGTTTCACTCCCAAAGGTCGGAAAAGTAAAAAAAACAGTCTCTGCTTGTAGTTAAAAATGTCTCGTATTTAAGTGTAAAATTTCAAGAATATTGATAAATATTAACCAATTTGATTTTACCAAAAAAATAACACAGAAAATCGAGCACAGAAAAACTTTTGTGTAACGTGTTTTTGTCCCTTTTAAGAAAAAATTATTCAAGGGATAAACACGCATAAAAATTAGATATTATATTAGTATAAATTCTTAGTTTTATGGAAATTAAATTTGTTTTGTATTTAACAAAATATATCTCCATTTATTTATATATAATTTTCTTTATATGATTCATAAACTTGTTCCTAAAATGCACTGTTCTTAATGTTTTTAGTACATTAATTTATTTGGAGTGTAGTATCTGTGCTGTTTATTGCATTGAAGTATGAAAATGAAATGTTGTTGGGTGGTGTAGGGAGTTGCAAATGAAGAGTTAAGGAAAAGTGTCAATTAACACCTGTTGATTACAATTGCATTTTCTGAAGAAATTAACTTAAAATCAATTTATAATTCAGTTCTAATTTGAATCTGATATCTCAATTACAACCCTGGTAAACTTAGGTTTTTATTTATTTTATAGTGTCATTTTAAAGATATTTAATTACTTTATTATAATTAAAATATTACTCTATCTGTTTTGATGTGAAGTTTTTCTATTTTTTAAAGATAGAAAGCTAATGTGGTGATATTGACATAAACTGATAGTAATTTTAATTAAACTATTAATGATTTTATTTGAAAAAGCATTGTATGAAGAAAAAATCATTTACCCAACCTGTTCACCACAGGTAGGATGACATAAGTATGGGGCATCCAGCAAGAATTAAACTCCTTATTCAGTAATGGATCTGTGAGACTTTCTGACCAATTCACAACAATGGGAAAATAAACATCAAGAAATCATTATAAATTGAAGTTAAAATGAGAAATTGATTTATTGACCAACATTCGTGTTTTCATGTGTATGTGCCCATAGGAAAACATTATTTATGAGTTTGTCTTTACTTTTCTGAAAGTGCCCAGCATGTCTTGCTCATCTTACTTGGATAATTTGTGTGATGGGAAGTAAGTGGCTGTACAGCTACTGTTTTGTAAAGGTGCAGCTTCCTGGATTTTTTCAAAACAGTATGCAGCATCTTTATATAGTTCTTGTCTTTATAATTACTATTCCTAATGAAGGAAATTTTTTAATGTTCTCTATCTGATAGTTGATCTGATAGTTGACGTGAATTTGAAACAAATCCACTACTTTAATGTATCCATTGCTTGGTGCATCTTTGTGTTGTTCAGATTAATATATAAATTGGATAAAGTGTTTTATTAACACTATCTCCTTTTTCTTATAAATGTGAATACCAAGAATTGGTTTAAATTCAAAATTGTTCAATGGCTTATAATCATAAAGTGTATTATGGGTGTATTTGCTTTAATTTTCAAATATAGTCGATTTCCTGTCATCTTAATTTATTTAATAAATTTAACATAAATGCATATGAATTTAAACTAAATGATTTGTAACTATTTTATATATACTTTTCTTTTTCTGATTGTTGAATGCAAATGTTATACTGCTTGGAGATAGTTTAATTCTATAGATTTAATGTTTTTTAACAGATTTTAATGAATTTATTTATTAATGAAAATTTAGTTTTTATAATTTAAGCCCTCTGATTATATCCTAATTTTATATTATAAAAAAAACAACTTAATATTAAAGAAATGGGTGACAATTTAGATTTTAAAGAAACAAACAAACAAAAAAAACTCCAAACTTTTAGATAGGTAAAGACGTTGCTGTGTATGGTAATTTTTATTCTATTTTTTCTCTTTTATTTTCAGATGAAAATGATCGGAGATGCACGGAACACATATGAAAGGCTTGTAGCACAGTTTCCCAATGCAGGACGCTATTGGAAGAGTTACATTGAGCAAGAGGTTTATAAATCTTTGTTATATAGGAGTGTGGCTCTCTACAATGGCTGACAGAAGTACCTAACAACATCTGAGACACCAGTTCATCCCTCATAGTTTTCTGATCAGTTTATTGGCAATAGAAAATTTACTTTTGTTTTGTTATAATTACTATATGCTAATTTGATTCATTAAAATTTTTATTTAAATGAAATGTGGAAGTTTAAGCACTAACTTCATATAGATTTATTTAAAAAATTCTTTAATGTTCTCTGAATTATGAAGGGAAATACAATTCTCTCTGATAAAATCAAAATATTGGTTGATGGAATAATAAAGTTTTATAAACTAATAAAAAGTAAAGTGGGCAGAGTGGCCAGACACTGAGGGAGTCTACCCCCTTTTTGCCAGCACTAGACCAGGGAGATTGACTGTGCTACTCGTGCACCAAGTTGACAAGGGCTGATATCGAACCTGGAACCTTATAAAATATTTTTTATTAGGGTAACAATCTAGATGCCGCATAGAGCAGTGCTTCTCAAACTATTTGATGTGGCATACCAGCAGTGTATTTTTCCACCTGGATATTTGGGCCATATTATTGTGAATAGCTTTCATTTCCGATAAAGTTCCAAGTATTTCTATCTGTTGTATTTCTATCACAGCATGTGAAACGAATGATTTTATGCATTTTCATTTTTACATAAACTTGCGACCAACCCCAGTACACATACTACCACTGAGTAGTGCTGGTCTTGAGGAGCTAGCAAGAGTGATGGCTGATAGGGATGGATGACAAGGATGAGTCAAGGGAATTGGTGCTGCAGGCCTGCCTTGATGATAGAAACTATTAAGACAGATCTTATTGTTTATTGCTATAGTTTTTATATTGGAAACCAATCTGTGGACAGATCAATCTTGTGACCTATTTTTAAAAAATGTTTCTATGTATATCTATCATTGTTGATGATGATGATGATGATGTCTTTGAAGCTTTAAAGAAAATGTATGAATTTATTAAAGTTGAAAATTTTCAAGTCTTTTCAACATGATTGAATTTTATTCTAAGTTGCTAATTTGTTTTTATTTCCTTATTCTAACTTGTATACTTTCTAATTTAATTGTATAATAGAAATCTGCGATGACATAAAAACCTGTAATTATTCAACTTTTAATAATAGTACTAACTTGTATCGTAGTCAATGAGAATTGTATAAGGTTATATTTAGTTAACTACTGTGGGGGTGGGGGTGACTGATATCTTCTTTTTTTAAAAAGTTGTCTTGCATCTGGTATTGAATCAGATATGTAAATTAAGGTAATTCATAAATGGTGATGAAAGCAGTGAAAGCAATGATTATCCTCAAATTGTTAAGATGTCATTAAAAATATTCCAATCTTGAGTAGTTGAATTTAAGCCTTTTATATACCTACTTGTAAATTATTTCATTGTGAAATCAACTTCTAGGCATATCCTACTTTCATAGAATAGATAAGTAGACATTATTCTTATGAATGAAAAATATAGAATACATTTAAAGTTTGAATGATTTTGATATTTCAAACTGTTGTCCTCACCTTTTTTATTGTAGTATGTATAAACACAATGTTCAGGCCACCTTGAGCCTTGTTTAGGTGTTTTTTAATTACAAAAATATACCTAAACAATGTCCGGGGTTACAGGGTTATACATATCTCAATAAAGATGAGGACAAGTCTTAAAATATCAAAATTATTAATTTCAAGCCTCATCTTATAAATACAAACATTTATTTTAATAGCTAAAAAGGAAAATATTTATTCTTTTCTATTGTTTAATTTTCCTATTTTTATCATTTACCATAAATCTTTTATACATTAAGATTAATTTTCTCTAGTTCAAACTATAAGATCTTTTTTAAAAACATTTTCTTCAATCACTGGTTTTCTTTATGAATAAATGTGATCTTAAATTTAAGAATATAAACATCTTCAAACTTTTATGAAATTTAATAGAATATCATGTTTTATGTTCAAAGGATTTTTGCTCCATGTAAATTATTGTACCAATGTTTTTATTGTTTTATAATGCATTTCTAAATCTTTTTTTTTTTTTTTCTCCATTCTGTTGCTATAAAATATCTTGGAATATTTTTAGGTCTACTTTCTTGGATATATTTATTCTATCATGTTATGTATTAATCCAGAATTAGAAGAATAGAAGGAATCTTTATTTATTCTATCATGTTATGTATTAATCTAGAATTACTGAAGGAATCTTTATTTCAACTGCTACATCAATTTTATGCGTCAACATCGAAATATCAGTTTGTTTTTTTTTTTTCTTACAATTTGAATTTATGCTTTTCATTTTGGAAAATTTTAGCAGTTCTCAGCTGTCAAGGTATTTCTGTCTAAAACTGTAGAGATCTCACACATTTTAATTTTTATGAAAAAAGGGATTTCTTCTCAAAAGCCATTTTGAAAGTGAGGAGGAATACACTGTACTTTGAATTCATAAAACAGTCTGACATCAGGCTTTTTGCGTTTTGATTTTTTCGAGTTTGTCTTCAATGCTATTTAGATTGTTTTATTTATTGTGTCTGAATGTTGGGATTGTGTTGGTTATGTCTGCAAGTCACTGGTGGATGAGTTTTTATTGTTACTTAGAGATTATGATGCTAAGAAATGTCCCCCCTCCCCCCGCCCCGACATCTTTGTGCTGTTTGAATAAATTATTTCCATGTAACATGTAAACTAAGAGCTTTTATTCTCAAACATTAAAAGGCTCAACTTTGGCTTGAATTCAGCAATTTAAAAACCTATTAATCAAATTATTTAAAATGTTTAATATCATTCAATGAAATATTTTAAAGCAGCAGATCACTGTAATTATGCATATTTTAAACCCCCCCCCCACCAAGTAATGAAATGCACTTCCTATTTTATATATGACAGAGCCAATATTTAAGTGGACTCATATTTCTGCTGTACTTATATTTTTGTTTATTTTCTCTGAGCTATTAGTGATATTTTAAGATAAACATTCAAATTGTAATGCACTTGGCTTCTCTTGAATAATTTTCACAATTAGGTTTTTTTCTTTTAAAAAGGCAGCATATCATATTCACCATTATTGAATCAACTTGAGGATTAAATTTTGCATTGAAAATAAAACCTTAAGTTATATTCATTTTGAATATAAATAAATGTTTTTGACTAAAATGGGGAAACATTCTCTACTGGTAATTTTTTTTCTTTTTTCTCTCGCTCTCTTTATACCAATATTTTCATTAATTGTAATCTAATTTCTTCAGAATAAATGTAATAGGGTATATTCTGCTATTGGGGTCCTGTTAGATTCAATTCTTTATTATATATATATATATATATCAAATCTAGTGAAATTTTAACATTAAATAAAAGCAGCTTGGTGACGTTTTGAGTGTATGCATGTGTATGAAAGTTCTGTTGAAATATGTTGCATGTTTGGACAAAATTCTTTGGTATGGAATGAATGCTGTAAATGAACCATTTTGTTCAGTAACAACTGGTTGAATAATCTAAATTTTAATTTCATAATCTGAGAAATGTATTTTTAAATTTCATTATAATTTCCCAAATGAAATTTTTGAACATCTTTCTGGTTTGTAGTCTGAAGTAAATAATTGGAATATGATTATCAATACTTTGAAATACTTTTTGCTGTTGGGATCTATACAGTTTGAAAATATCTAATTAAAAAATGAATATAATATCCAGAAGGAAAATTGGAAAATTGTGGAATAATTTTAAGTAAACATTGTCTTTTAGTGATTCTAGTTATTCCTCTGTTGGATTATTAATTTTCTATGGCATTTTTAACTGATTTAAAAAAAATGTCTGACAAGTAAATATATTTATTAATTTTCTGACTTGACAAAACAAAGTATATGAATTATTTGTACATAGGAGGAGATATGAAAGCAAATAGTGAAATTGAAACCTGCAAACCAGCCATAGATATGCATTAATTAGTCCTTTAATAGCCTGGACACAATGTTTTATAAATTTGTATAAATGAAAAAAGATTTGACAAATTTGCATTTTTTGTGTGATTTTTTTATATAAGTCACTGCCAAGCAATTAAAGTATTTCTTCAACCAATTGGGAACTGAGTAAATCTGTATGTTTGGTGTTTTGTATGAAAGATGATTATTTTTGATTTCAGATCATCTCAAAAACAACGTTGGACGACTCCTCCTTGTATTTTGATCAACACTTGTTTTTTTTATATTCTTTTTGTTTGTTTTCTTTCAGATTTTCTTTTTAGAATATTGCACTGAATTGCAAACTTAATGAAAATATTTGTTGCTAATAAACAGTTCTTCACTAGAAAAGACATTTTTCGTCATTATTTCTCTAGTTGTTGAATTGTTTACTTTTTTGTCTTTGTCCCCCTTTCCCTTTTTAGCAAAATGTCACTATGATTTCTGAGATCTGTTCAACATGATAAATCAGAAATATTATAAAACTATTCTTTGTTATTAATTATATCAATAGAATTTATAATCTACTTAGTATTCATAAACAACTCATTTTATTAGAAAGAAAAATTTATTGGTCAAATTATTTGAAAAAAGATTTTTAAAATTTTATATTCATTCAATGAAATATTTTAAAACTGCAGATCTCAGTAATTATTTACATTTTATATTTTAAAATTCCCCCTGAAGTAATGAAATGCACTTGTTCTTATTTGATATATGATGCTCATGGGGGACAGCCAATATACTTAAGTGGATATTGCTGCTGTCCTTCACTTTTTCTCCCTCTCTTCTCTCCCTCTCTTTTCTCTTCCTCTCCCTCTTTTTCTCTTTCTCTCTTTTTTCTTTCTTTTCTCTTCCTCTCCCTCTTTTTCTCTTTCTCTCCCCTCTTTTTCTTTCTCTTTTTCTCTTCTCTCCCTCTTTTTCTCTTTCTCTCCCTTTTTTCTCTTCTCTCCCTCTTTTCTCTTCTCCTCTTTTTCTCTTTCTCTCCCTCTTTTTCTCTTCTCTCCCTCTTTTCTCTTTCTCTCCCTCTTTTCTCTTTCTCTTTTTCTCTTTCTCTCCCTCTTCTCTTTCTCTCTCTCTCTTTCTCTCTTCTCTCTCTTTCTCTTCTCTCTCTCTCTCTCTCTTTCTCTTTCTCTCCCTCTTTCTCTCTCTCCCTCTTTCTCTCCTCTTTCTCTTTCTCTCTCTCTCTCTTCTCTCTCTCTTTCTCTTTCTCTCTCTCTTTTCTCTTTCTCTCTCTCTTTCTCTCTCTTTCTCTTTCTCTCCCTTTCTCTCTCTCCCTTTCTCTCTCTCCCTTCTCTCTCTCTCTCCCTTTCTCTCTCTCCTTTCTCTCTCTCCTTTCTCTCTCTCCCTTTCTCTCTCTCCTTCTCTCTCTTCTCTCCTCTCTCTCTCTCTCTCTTTCTCTCCCTCTCTTTCTCTCCCTCTCTCTCTCTCTCTCTCCTCTCTCTCCCTCCTCTCTCTCTCTCTCTCTCCTCTCTCTCCCTTTCTCTCTCTCCTTTCTCTCTCTCCCTTTCTCCTCTCCCTCTCTTTCTCTCCCTCTCTTCTCTCTCCTCTTCTCTCCCTCTCTCTCTCTCCCTCTCTCTCTCTCTCCCTCTCTTTCTCTCCCTCTCTCTCCTCTCTCTCTCCCGCTCTCTCTTTCTCTCTCTATCTCTCCCTCTCCTCTCTCCCTCTCTCTCTCTCTCCCTCTCTCTCTTCCTCCCTCTCTCGCCCTCTCTCTCTCTCGCCCCTCTCTCCTCTCTCTGGAGTATTAGTGATAAATTAACATAAGCTTTAAAATTGTGCTTGGCTTTCTTCTGACTAAAAAAAAAAAAAAAAAAAAGAAAAGAAAAAGAAAAAGTCTCACAATAAAATATATTTTAACTCTTTCTGGAAACACTGATATGGTTGTTGCTTTAGCACTTGTCCGTATTTTTCCAGGGTGAATCTCCTACATTTGTTTATCTGAAAGAGTTTTTTATTTTTTTTAAATGGAAAAAAAAAAGAAAAAAAGAAAAGATTTTTAAGCATTTATTAATCTTTTCTATAATGTCCTTGTGTGTGTGTGTTAGAATTTTGTTTCTAGGCTGTATATTCAATACTTTATTTGAAAATAACATTTGAATTTTGTATCCATAACATTTCATACAGAAACTTTTTCTATTTAAAATATATTTGTTCCCTATTGAATTTAAGAAACTGGGGTTTTGTAATTGTAAATTTGTCCTAAATATTGAAATTTGCTAGGAATTGTTTGATTTAAGGTAGTTTTGATTGTATTGTTACTAGTTAATCATTTTGTCGTAATAACAAATTTAAGGTTTTAATGTTTTCTTTTCTAACTGTTAATGCCAGCTTATAATATAAAAATATGTATGTTTAGTTAAAAAAAAAAAAAAATAAAAATAAAAAATAAAAAAAAATAATAGCCCCTATGTTACTGTTCCTTTGCTCTTAAGTTTTGTGATAAAATATTCTATTTTGTCTAATAAATATTTTATGCATTAACTTTATTAGTAGCAGGTTTGTTTTGGAAATATAATCTTTTCTACAAAGAGTATACCTTGATTTAATATTGATACTTTTAGTGACTTGATTTATAAAGTGTTAAAAATATCAGTTTCAAATTTTAAAACTTATTTTTCTAGGTTAAACTTGATTTTCAATCTGTTTTTATGAACGAAAATGTTTTATTGTTACTGTTCAAAGTTGATCTAGTTATAAATACAGCTTTGAACTGTTATAATGTTTATAATAAAACCTTAGAAATGTTTACTGACTGCCAATACTGTATCCAACTTGTATATCATGTGCAGATGTTTAAGTGTCTGGATTGAATCCTAAATTATCAAAATATTTCATCACTTAAAATCCTTTTTTGAACTTTAATCCTATTTTTTTTATAAATATGTCTCGCTCACTCAATTCAGTTGACAAGAGTTTTTATTTAAAATTAATTTGCAATTTATTTGAATGAAAATGTTCTCGTTTGTCTTGCAAGCAATGTACATTTAAAAAAATTTTTTTTTTTTACGTTCATATATAATTGAGTCTTTAACTGCTAGTCATTTGATCTAAATCATATATTTGGGATAAGGCCAAATAATGGAGTTAGCAGTTGAAATCTTCATTCATATGGCAGTAATAGTTTGGGATAATATATTTGTACCTGTGGCCCGTATGTCTGACAAAAGATTTGTGAGCTTGCTTCCTTTGATCGGGATTTTTTTTTTTCGTGTTAAATTTTCCTTAGTTATCAAGATTTGGGCATTTTGGCAATTTTGATTTCAGTATCGATTTTTTTTTTTTTTTTTTTTTTTTTCCTTCCCCTCCCTCCTTCCTTTCTCCTTCATTGATACTGTGAGTTTTTGGATGGTTTTGGTTTTGAATTTATTTTTTTTCTTTCTAAGGAAACCATTCTTTTGTGTAATGATAATTAGTAGGTATGTGCAATTTTACTCAAGGGGGTAATTTTTTTTTTTAAACGGTTGTTAAAAAATGGAATTGTCACATTTTAAATAAATTTTCAGCACTTTATTCATTTATCCTATAATTTTATAATGAATAGCTTATTTTATTAAAGAAGAACTTGAGAAAAAAAAAGTTAAAATCAGGAGGTGGGGATTCAAGATTTGCTCATTTGATAAAAAAAAAAAAAATCCCATCCCTAATTTTTACATTTATAGAAAGATCAAATCCCAAAGACTGCCTCATAGAAATCTTAAAATTTCAACACCCAAAATGAGTACTTTAAAATTTAAGTTGGAGTTTTCTCTTTTTGTAGTTTTAGAAACAATATTTTAAAAGTTTTTTTCTGGTTTAATTGATCAATTTTATTTACTTGGCTACATAGTGAAACTTTGCATGAAATTGACATCAATAGGCTCTCATACAATTTTTTTCCCACTGAAGTCGAAGTGTGGAACAACACATTTTTTAACTCTACATTTTGAACATATCTAATGATTAGATATTTAGGGGGAACAATTTTCCTGATTCGTTTATCTTGAATTGAATCTGGATTTTTAATGTAATTTTCAATAATAAATAACAATCATTTTTTTTCTTCTTTCAAAACTTAAGAAAATTGGGGTTATTCAATGTTTAGTTGAATTATGCCATTATTTCCATAATGGGGTGACCACTTAAGCAATAGCAGGTACTGTAAGCAACCAAAGTCCTTTTAAAATTTTTTTTATCAAAATGACTTAATTTGGCATTAAATTCCCTGAAAAGGGTTGATATGCAACAAACCATAAAGATGGGGTCAACTTTGTGACTCAATCATATTGGTTTTATGAAGTTGTTTGTTGAAATTAAACTTCTATTCTTGCTTCCATGAAAAGTTATTACACTGTGATTGCAAATATGACATTTGCAAAATATTCTTGTAAAATAAATGCTCCTTAAATGCTATCATTTTGGATGCAAGAATTTCTGTCAACTGGTGTGTAAGGGTTAATATTTGGTTATAAGTAAGAGTAATAAAAATTTATAGTTGTGCATACAAACCAGTGCACTTGAAAATCGTGAATCAGGGTTAAATGAAGGGTGAATAAAGAAAGTAGGGATTATTCACCTAAAATCAGTTTTTAGTTTTTAAAGATAATTTAGTCATAGAATTCATGACTTGGATTTTAAGTTTGATTATTAAACTTTCAAATTGTCAGCTACAAATAAATACCATATTAACAATTTAGTAAGATATGAAAAATCATTGCATAAACTATCAATATTTGTTTGTCTTTGGATAACCCATTTCCAAGAGAAAACTATAACTTTATATATGGAAATATACACATTTTAAAACTGAAATTAAGAACTATTTTAATTATTATTACTATCTAATTTTAGGTACATTTACTAAATAAAAACATTTGTTTATAAATAAAAAAATTTGGTTACAATTTTATTTTGTGATTGGTTTACCAAGACAGAATTACCCTTTAAAAAATCTGACATAATGCGTGATAAGATGTGACGAAAGGAAAGAGGGGAGGGCTGAGTGTGTGGTAAGGAGTGAGGAAAAAGGGAATGGGCTTATTTGTCCAATGGGGGGCATGGTATTTTTATGGGTTCATTAATTGCCATCATAGAAATTGATAGTCTGGTAGGAAGTTAGTGTGTGGCGACTAGGTGTCTGTATAGGTTTGTGAAACTGGAGGATTGGAATATTTTTTTGTTTTGGTATATTTTAGTGATTTAAAAAAAAAAAATATTTTTTATCTGTTTTCTATTTTGATTTTGTTCTCTTGGGTTACAATTTTTGTGATATTTGTTGCCAAGTGGAAGAAACCTGGCCTTTGTTTTATAATTTTTGAGTTCACAAAAAGCACTGATTCGCATAGACGACATAAGCTCTAATGTATAGGTTTGAGTAGTGATGCGTGGTTGAAGTTGAATGGGTGATCAAAGTTTATGTGCGTGAATAGGCCGTTTTGAGTGTTGTTAGTCTTTATCGATCTTTTGTGCTCATAGATACGTTTGTCAATATAATAATTTTATTTCACCAAATCAGTTTTAAAATTTTGAATTTATACTTCATTTATAAATTGGGAACAGTAAATCATTTGTGCTTAGTCTAATGCTAAAGTTTTAATAGTTTTATTTTTGTAGCAACTTTCCCAACTGAAGCTTTCCATTTTCAATAAATGAAAAGAATTTAGATGAAAGATCTTAGAATAAGTTATACCTTTTATAGAATGTCATTACTTGAAATTTCATAAGGTTTCATATTGTCTCTTAATTGTTGAAGTTGGTTTTTTTTGTCTTTTATTAAACAAAAAGTAGAATGAATAAGTGTTTTCAACTTAAAGAAATTAGTATAATTATTTTGGCTTTACAAGGAAATTCTCTTATGTTGCTGCATATATAAACAAGGACAAACCAAAATCCAAATTCTACTTTACACTATCTGATGTACTCTTAATTTGATAATGATAATGAAATTTATTTTGTACAGAGCTCAGGTGCACCACAATTCATCAAAGTCTCATGTCTAGTACACAGAATGTATTTAGTGTCGGGAACATGAATCGCATACAGTAACAATATACATGTATGTGTCTGCATGTGTGTGTGGATGGGAGTAGCAAGGAATAATCAAGAAAAAAGTTTTTATAATATTTAGGCATTTGATGTTTACATAAGATTTTTGGTTAAATTGGACTTAATGGACCTAAATTCCACCATCATATGTCACTCTGCCAAAAGAAGAAAAAAGCAGGGAATAAACTGAATTTAATGAAATTTTTTCTTTTTTCTTTCTGTGGAGTGACATACAATGGTGGAATTTAGGTCCGTTAAGTTCTATATATATATAGTAAAGAAATAACAAAAGACTTAGAGATTGAGCATTATAGTCTATTTCAGGGAGCTTAGACAAAGTGTCTAACTCTCTCGACTCATCAGATGCGCATCTGATGGGTCGAGAGAGTTAGACGCTTTGTCTAAGCTCCCTGAAATAGACTATAATGCTCAATCTCTAAGTCTTTTGTTATTTCTTTACTTATATATTTGCTCTGTGACTCTAACATTAAGAGCACACATTGAGCTCTCAAACTGCGACAGGTTTTTAAAAATAAAACTCTTGTGTTGTAAGGAAGATTTCTTCTCTGGACTTTTGGATTATATATATATATATATATATATATATATATATAAAAACCAACGAGCAGGATGCGACACAAGGTCAATTTCTTAAGCGGAGTTCAGCAGGTTTGAATTCAGAGTTTTCCTTCTCCTAGACCGGTTGCCTAACCAAGGTTAAAGAGCCCAGTCTGCTCTACTATTTACCCATAGCTGGAGTGAGAGTAGGATTCATACCTTTCCCAAGGGTATTAGTGCTAAGTGAAATGCAATTAGCACGTCCAGAATTTGAACTCAGGGTGACGGGTCCATTTCCCATGACTTTAACCATTACACCACGTGCTTCCTACGTTAAGTTCTATATAACCAGATTTTTAATGTTATCAAAAAATGTACAGATTTGCTGAAAACCATTTGTTGGTTCAGCTTCAACCAAATACTTCTGTTCACATTTTATAGTGGAAATAAATTTTCAATTTCAGTAGATAATTTATTCTATAAAAATATTTTCAGGTTATTTCTATCAAGTAAAATATATTTACATTACATTTTTATCTAAAACTTTAGATGACTTTTGTCTCTTTTTAGAATTGTTTTTGTTTAACTTTCAATACAACCAACAATTAGAAAATACCTTGCTGAGTTGGCTCATGTCCTTCATATCACCTATCACAATTGTCATTTCCCACAACTAATTCAAGGTAGATAACTCTGTTCTTACATTTGTATTAGGAATTTTATGTCTGATGAACGAACATAGATTTGCTTTTATATACTTAACATAAGCAAATTGGTTGTTAATTACAGATTTAAAGTTAAGTGATAATTTTACATCTAAGCAATACATTGCTGAGTTAAATCTATCATGGAAAATTATTTTCTTATGTCTAGATCAGTTATTCACAGTATTTTTACAGCCTCTTTAATTTTATTTAAATTTTGTACAAATGTAATGGTAGAATTATCTTCAACTATTTCTATTGAATAGAATTTATGCAACTAATTTTTTTTTTTTTTCCCCTCTTCAGAATTAAAAAGTTAATCTTCATTGTCCCCACCCCCACCCCATTTTTACCCCTATGATACGTACATATACTAATGTTGAATAAATATCTGTGAATTAGTGTCCAGTATAAGTATTATAAAACAACATAAATCAATATTGGTTACGTCTATTCATATTTACATTTTTAGAAAAACATCAATTTTATTCTGAATATCATTGTAAATTTTCTTGTGTGTTTGTATTATTTATACTTTGGTATTATCTTGCTTTCCATTGTTCTCTGATATCCATTTTATAGATATTTCTATTCTGTTCTACTCTATATCAGTGTCCTTCATAAAGTTAGGGTTATTGTTCTTACTTAAGTGATTTATATTTACTTGGCTGCTTTTATTTTAAACATTGACCTACATCCAACAATGTTAAGCCAAAACTAAATTCAGTCTGTTATTCAATCAATACTTTGTGTGGCCTTCAAGCACTTTTCTCTATTTATAGATTGTCATTGATACTAATAAACAGAAAGGATACTATTAGTAAATTTATGATTCTATGAAATTTGAGCTTACGTGTCTTTGAAACACTTAAAAGGAAATATATCTTCTCTTTTCTTAAAAAAAAAAAAAAAAAAAATTATGATAGCTGATCAATAGTAATTTGTAATTTAAAAAAGGATTTGAATAAATCCATGTTGACTTGGTTACTTATTAAACTGTACTTAGTACAATTAAATACTTTTACTGATACTTTATTTTTAAAAATTCATTTTTAGTATTAATCTCTTATTTAAACCTTAGTATCCAAATTTGCGGTCAGGTTATAAATCAAAGATCCTGCTAAATCAACCTTCTCCCAGAAAAATATATTTAAAAAAAAAGTTTTTTTTCTTTTTTTTTTTTTTTTTTTTTCTTTTTTTCTCCCCTCTAAAATGAGTAAATATTAGTTTGAGTGGAATTAGTTTAGCCATTTTCAAGAAGTATATTAAGAAATAAAATTATAAGAAAAAGGAAAAATTGTATCCTCGGTAACAAAATTCAATAATACAGTTTCTCCATTAGAATGAATTATTACAAATCACTGGAAAACCCTTAAAACTTTAACTAAGATGTTTCTAGAACTGGGCATGGTTGAATATTATAGACCTAAATATTTTAGAGACCTGATAGGAACAAAATCTTAAACAGCAAATTTATCCAAAACAAATCTATAAAGAAAATAAATTTTTACCAACCACATAACTGCTGTAAGAATCACTGCTCTAATTCATTAAGAATAACTTAAAAAAATATACCCACAAAATGCAATAGCAAAAATAAAAATAATACTTTTTCAAATGTGTATGTTGCTCCAAACCTTATATAGGGAAATCTGAATGACCCTTCTGTTGTAAAGTGTTCTTTTTTGTGATGTAATAGTAATTGTTCATGTGTCCCTTGACCAAATGATTGAATTATTTGTTGTCTTTTGACTTTATAGTTATATAAAATGAGATGATTCCATTTTGTATGTTTCTAGACCTGAAAACAAGTTTTCTGCCTTGGTTGATCTTTTAGGTATACTTAGCATTCCCAGTTGATGTTTTTTTTTTTATTTGAGGTAATTGTTATTTAATTACATTACTTATAAATTACTTATTTATTTATTTAGTAAATAATTTTCTTGTAAAACTCTATACATTAGATAACTTTAAATATAAATTAAAATTAAGCAAACTATGTATAAATATATAATAACGAGCATGTATTTAATAAAACAAGTTTTAAAAAAACAATAAGGACTGTCTAAGTTTACATACTCAAATTTTGAGTGTATATAATACAAGTTTGTTGTTTATTCTGTGTATTAAGGATTTTGGGTAATGTGACGTAAAAGGTGACATAGTTTCAGTTACAGACAAATTGAGACTGAATTTCCATTATAGTAATGTACAGAAATATATTGATACTGGAAGTGGGCCAAATTTTACAAACTAATCTTTGAATTAATTCTATAAATCTGCATTGTCAATTGTTTTTGACTATCCAATTATTTAAAATATTCTAAATCTAGTATCTCTGTTTTATTGGTTTAATATGGAATTATGCCAATTGATTTTTATGTTCTTTAAAAAATGAAATTTTAATTTTGATAAAACACTACTTGCTCTATTTTTACCTTTTACTATAA
This sequence comes from Doryteuthis pealeii, assembly GCA_023376005.1. Lineage (NCBI taxonomy): Eukaryota > Metazoa > Mollusca > Cephalopoda > Myopsida > Loliginidae > Doryteuthis > Doryteuthis pealeii. The sequence goes on from CM042140.1 coordinate 147,149,293, forward strand.
TGAATCTGCAAATAGAATTGATTCTATGTAGGATTTTTCTTTTCAGTTTAGTTTTAATCAGATTTATTGTAAACACTTACAAATATACACATCAAATTAATTAAGAAGTATTTAGATTATATACTGTTGAAATAGAACTTCAATAATTTAAAATTCATATACTTTTTTGCTAATTGTATCTTCTTTTAAACTTGTGTTAATTATTATTAATAATTTAAATTATAAATTGTTTTGGTGGTAATGGTATATTTGTTTATATTCTATTTTGGTGATAAGGAAAAAATAAATTTTTTAAAGATTTTTTCCCCCCTTCCCAACCAATTTCTTTATTTGCTTAATGAGTCAGATGCTTAAATAGAAGCAGTTTAGTACGATTTTTTTATGCGTGTATATATATATATATATATATATATATAGTTCAATACATTATAAAAAAATCAACTTTATTTTCTTTCATCCCAACATTGTTTAAAATTTATTGCAAGGAGAAATACCCAAAGTATTATAATAGATTAACCATCTTGCCAACAACGACCTTGAGCATCTTTTTGATCTCCATGTGTCTAACACATGTGGGGGGCATGCCTACAAAGTCAGAAAACAGCATAGCTCACATGATTTTTTGAAACTTTCTTTTCATACTTAGAGTTGCTGAGGCATGGGACAAATTGCTTGCATCGGACAAAACCTCCATGCTTCCTGTAATTCAACTACACTGATGCACACACATACATGTATATTATGACTGTACATTAGTACATTATTCTATGTATTCTACATGAGCCTTTAATGAGTTGTGGTGCACCTGAACTCTATATACGCAATTTCATTAATGAATAAAATTTTATTCTTTAAAGACATTAATGAGATCCAAATACTTTTCTTAAAAAATAGATTTCCAAGGAGAATTATGGAAACTGAAATGTCCATTGGATATTTTTTCTTTTTGTCATTACTGTTATTTAGGTTTTGTTACTTCTAGATAATGTTATATACTAAATTTATTACTTTATACTTTTGAATAATTGCTGTAATAATAATGATGCTTGTTAGAATGTTTAGGTGAAAGAAAAACTTTTGACTATTTGAGAGAAACATGAGAAAACTAAATTTTTTAATATTTTAATACTGAATCTGTTTTTAACTTTACATAATTTTTAGATAACTAATATTATCCATGGAAATATAGAAAGATTATTCTAATGCCAATGTTAAAATTCATAAGATTCTTCAAAATTAATCATCTTAACAACAGCAACCTTGAGCACCTTTTTGATCTCCATCTTTCCAACACATGTGGGCATGCCTACAAAGTCAGAAAACAGCACTGCTCACGTGACTTTCGGAAACATTTTTTCACGCTCAGAATTGCGGAGACATGGAATAAATTTCCCGCGTCTGTTGTAGGCTGCCGAATCACTGAATCTTTCAAAGCTTCCATGCTTCCTGTGGTCCGCCGACACTATACCTGATGCCACTCTCCACATACATATGCACACACGCGCACACATATATGCATATTACTACTGTAACCTGTTCATGTTCCTGACACTACATTATTCTGTGTACTTGACATGAGACTTTGATGAGTTGTGGTGTACCTGAGCACTGTACACAATAAATTTCATTATTATTTTAAATAGGTCACTTTTTAAAAAAATTTTATAAGATTTTTAATTACACATATTCTTAAACTCTAATTTTTCTCAAATTTGCTTTGATGCTCATTAATTATGGAAGTATTCAGGGGTTAAGTAGAAAGATTTTAGAAAATTCAATATCTTTTTATATTTCTAAAATGAGGCATTGTTATTATTATTATTATTTACACATTGCATTTTGGCAGCTGTACTCTCCAGCCTTTTTCAGGTACCTTTTGTTGTACTCATTAACCTTCTTGGAAAATTAATTTTGAAAATAAAATATACAGTGAAAGATATAATAGTTGCAGTTTTTATACTTGTATATATTTATGAAATGAGGCTAGATATGAATAATTTTCATATTTCGGACTGTTGTCCTCATCTTTATTGTGTATAAACACAACATTTAATAAGTAACTTTTTCCATCCAATAAGTCTGGTGGCATTTGTGCTGCTTGGAGCCCCCTCCCCCCTGAATGAGGGGTAAAAATTTTAGCTCTGAAACTACATTTGAATTCATGGGTAATCATCTGAAGATGATTTATTTTAAAGTAATTAACCCCCCCCCCCACCTGAACAGAGCCCAAGGTTACTGTGGCTTGAACATTGTGTTTGTACACAATAAAAATGAGGACAACAGTCTAAAATATCAAAATTATTCAGTTGCAGTTCTCTTATAATCTTTATTAAAGTTCAATTTTGAAAATGTTCTAATCCCTATTATATTGTTGTTTAATTTATTGGTTAAATTTATTTTAGAATTATTAGATTTAAGTGCAACTAGTTATTTTTAGCAAGCTATTAAATTTTCAGTATATTTCCTATTTAGTAGCTTCATAAATTATGCAGTGACTTCTTGAATTAGACGAATGAAGCTAAAAAAAAAAGAAGTTATTCTTGGTCATTAGGGTCTTCCACAATGTTTGTCTATTGGCATCTTTACCAGATATTCTTCTTAGGGTAATCTTGGTAAATGTGACCTTTTTGATAATGTTGTAAAACTTATTGACTCGAATCATTAAAAAAGAATGGGTAGCTCTATTATTAAAAATGTAGTATGTCTGCTTTGCTTGTTACTAGAAAAATTAATTATATAAACTTTTTTTTGTTCAATGCAGCATTTTTATGTAGTTCCCATCTAACTTATAGAGAAACAAACAAGAAAATGTACAAATAGAAGTTGTCGGGGTGGCCTAAAGTCGGTGTCAGCCAATCAACGAGAGAGTCTATCCCCTTTTCACTAGCGCTAGACCAAGGAGATTGTTTTAGCGTCTGAGGTGGAGCGCCACACCTACCATCAGCTCCTTACTTTACCGCACTGATCCCTGTGCTACTCATACGCTGAGTCGAAGATGTAATTAACAATTTTAAAAAGTCTTAAAAGTCCCCCACTCTCCAATTAAGTTACAAAAACAATTATTTGGATGTGTGTATGTATACACACACACACACATATATATATGAAAGTACGCAAACGGTTTGTTTGATATGGCTATGGCAACAATTTTTGGGAGAATATGTGCTTAATTGAAGTCATACCTAATTTGAAAATTAATTAGTTGATAATTATTAATTAGATATATTCGCCTAATTCATTAATTATCAACTAATTAATTTTCAAATTAGGTATGACTTCAATAAAGCACATATATTTTGGGGGGGAGAATATATATATATATATATATATATATATATATATATATATATATACATACATTATACCAGAGATGCTGATAGGTTTGTATCCATGCATCCCAGTGTTTTTCTCATTTCTTCCCTTCCCATTTCATGCTAACTGTAAATACATTGCAATAGTTTCTTAGAAATGAATTACACAGGATAGGTTAGAGGATAGGAGTTGGAAGGTTTTAGTTGGGACCCATAAGTTTTCCTGGGGACTCATTCAAAGCAAATATGTGCACACAAGGACGCACTAAATCAAAAATCTATCAGCATCACAGATATATATATATATATATATATATATATATATATATATATATATATATATATATATATATATAAAATTTTGTTTGCTTGCTTGCTTAATTTGTTTTGAAAATGAATGTTATATAAAAGGGACATAAATTTCAAAACTACACTACAAGCCTCTTAATCAATGCAGATTGCCTCTCAAATAAATTTTTAATTGTAGGAAATTTATTTCAGCAGATTGCTTCTCATTTCATTCCTAATATAGATACTCTTTACTTAAATATAAAAATTGTAAAGCTAAAGGGAATTTTAAGTAATGTAATGATTAGAGAATTGTTATTTAAATATTATTTTTTTGAATAAATTGGTTATAGTTTTGATAGACATTATTTCATGAGCACCTTCCATATAGTGGATTAATTTTAAAAAAGAAAGCATTTTAAGAGATATAATGTCTTCTATACATAATCCTTAATTTTGGGCTCTTAGGAGGAATAAATACTTTGTGCAATGTAATTTTAAATTGTTTTGCTTCAGATTAGCATTCCCAGTTGATTTTTATTTTATTTGAGGTTATTGTTATTTAGTCATGTTAGTTATATAGAGCTTTGTAAATAGAGTTCAAAACTGTTTGAATTATGCAAATATCCCCAGTGGTTCAAAAGTTAGAAGAATTTAAAGCCCCGAAATTGGGGGTACAAAAGTGGACATGATTTTGTTAAAAATGTCAAATCATGGACCAATTCAGAACAAGAAATTCAGTAATTTCTTCACCATTTCTTTATTTTTGGAGCAATTTTGATAAAACTTTGCATTCTTATGTAACATTGTATGTTCTTTTTGATTCTGGGCTTAAATTTTATGTATCTCCATGCTAGAACACATTATTTGGGGAATGACAAGTAGGGATATCAAGATTTTTGAAAGATTATTCAACATTCTCATTTTCATACTGCATGTATACACATATATAATATTAATTTAAATATATAACATCACTTTGGACTTAAAAGTACATTTCTAAATGCTTATGTTGAATTACATAAAAGAAATAGATTACCTATTTACATATGTTTTTACATAAACCCAGTCTGCTTGTGCTGAGTTTTATTTACATTTCATGTAATTTTAATTTTTTTTTTTTTTTTCCAAAATTGAAACTGACATAAAAAATAATTCAATTGTTAAAAACACATAAAATTTACATATTTAGAAAGATTGTTATTTTATTTCCAACCATATAAATATCTTAAAAATTGGACGAGAAATAAGCAATGAATTACTATTTAAACTATATGGTCTGGATAAACGATGCCTAGCCGAGTTTACGTTATGGAACGGAGGACAACTAAATTTGAGTTTTTTTTTCTTCAAAATTCAAAGTTTCAAAGCAAATTCCTGACGGTATACAATCGTTTTTATTTCACACATTATATATGTAAATAATTCTAAGGCTGTTTCCTATAAGGGATATAGTGTTTTTTTTTGTTATCTTATATTTTTGGAAGAAATTGCTTTTAACTTTGGTCTATCGTAGTTTCACTCCCAAAGGTCAGAAAAGAAAAAAAACAAATTTCCGCTTGTAGTTAAAAGTGTCCCCTATTTAATTGTAAAGTTTCAAGAATATTAATAAAGATTAACCACTTTGATTTTACGAAAAAAATAACAGAAAATTTGACCGGAACAAAATTTCTATCACTCATTTTCGGCCGATTTAACACAAAATACCGTTTAACTTGCTGTAAAAGATAATTCAATGTATAAAAAACACATAGAAATGACATATTCAGAGAGATTATTTCATTTTCTTTCCAAACATAAATATTTCTTAAATTGGCCCGAAATATGCTAGTAATTACCTTTTTAAGCTAATAAGGTCAAAATTACGAGAGATTGTTTACATTTAAAAATTGAGTAAATTTGACGGTTTTCTTTTCAAAATTAAAACTTTGAGAAAAATCCCTGACGGTATACAATCGTTTTTATTTCACATTATATATGGAAATAATCCTGAGTCTGTCTTCTATTACTGGTATAGTGCTTTTTTTCTTTTTTTCTTTTTTTTTTTTTTTTTTTTTTTTTTTTGCTTCTCTTTAAAGAAATTGCCTTCAATTATGCTACATTGTATTTTCGCTTCCATGGGGCCTAGAAACAAAAAAAAAGGTCCTGTTTGTACTTCCAGGTGTCTTCTAATTGAGTGTAAAATGTCAAGAATATTGATAAAGATTAGCCACTATGATTTTGAAAAACAAAGTAGCATGTAAAAATTAGTCTTTAAAAAAAAAAGTCATATTTTATGTTTTCGTTTTTTTTTTTTTTTAAGCAAAATATCATTTTAACTCGCTGTAAAAAATTATTCAATTGATAAAAACACGTAAAAATTATATATTTAGAAAGATTATTTTCTCTTCTTTCCAACCATATAAATATTTTGTAGATTGGTTCAGAAATACTCGAAAAATTGCTAATTTTACTGATTAAGGTTGCAAATTTGAAAATGTCCGCATTTATCAGCTAAATGCTTGTAATGCTATTCAAATTGTTAATTGAAGTGCGTATAATCTGAAAGTCTTCATTATGTAGCATTAGAAATTATTGTGTGTGTGTAATATAATATATATATATATATATATAATGTGTGTGTGTGAAGAAAAAGTGGAAGTAAATCTGGCAATATGTAATATTGTAAAAATTGAAAAAACACAAGTTTCATTAACAAATGATGTTTATTACGCCTACGCTGCATTGTTTGGGTCTGTTTCGATAGACCTTCATCAGGGCTTTCATTGGTTTAGGGAGGAAAAAATGTTAATGAAAATAAAAAGTCTGCAAGCCTTTGTTTTTGTTGTGTGGCTGCTTTTTGTTGATCTTCAAAAGTGAGGAAGAAAAGAAACTATTTAAAATTGCTGTTTTCATTAACATTTTATTTTTGCCCCTAAACCAACGAAAGTCCTGATGAAGGTCTATCAAAACAGACTGAAACACTGCAGCGTAGGTGTAATAAACATCATTCATTAATAAAACTTGTGTTTTTTCAATTTTTACAATATCACACACACACACACACACACAGTAAGACCACCACCAGTAAAAACTGAAATGGTGCTCATTATTCCTTAGGTAAAGTAATATGAAGATAATATTAAAATTTAAAAACTCCCAAATCAAAGTGAGATGATTTGTAAGTTTTAACCTATTAAAATGACCTTTTATGTAAAGTTTTGATACCAGATTTGACCATTTCATTTTTATGATAAATTTTCAGTTGATGTTAAATTAAATCCATTTTGTTTGGTAAGTGGATTGAGAGTTGGTCAAGATAATTTTCTTCACATTTATTAGCTGTTTCTAAATTAATAATATAGCTCTTATCTTATGTCTGTATTGGGATTTATTTTGAATTATAAAACAATTTTTAATATCCAAATCTTAGTTGATTTAATGTATGAAATATGTACAAGTGCTCACATAAGTTACATATGGAATTTGAACATACAGATAACCAATTTCATCTAGCTTAATTTCTTTCTATATTTAATGAATATAGAATGGAAGTCATCTAAAAATATTTAGATACTTCAAATCATATAAAACCTTTTCAATTGAAATGTTTTATCAAATTGCTGATAAATTATGGCATTGTGAGTTGAGAAAGATGTTTTTAAAATTGCAGTATTTTGGGTTCTACTTATTAGAAAAAATTGTTTGTTTTTTTTTTTTCATCTGCAACTTTTTTTCAAAGGATAAGTAGTGTTTTCTGCTAGTTATGTATTTCCAGGTAAAATTGTATTTGATTTGCTTACTGACATTATTAAAAAATATCCAATATCCTTGTTGTTTATGTTTAATATTTTTATATATATTCTTTTTTTATCCTTGTTTTTCATCTTTCCTTTCATGTCCATATTATTTAAAAGTATTTCTATTAGGAATTTACATATTCAAATTACACATTCAAGATGACTACATTTTGACTGACCTTTGCTAACTCTTTATCTTATCTATTTTGAATTATAAGAATTCTTATCCAAATGAATAAAACTTTAAAAATGAAAACTTACACATATATATACCATTAAATTTGTAAGACTGGCATCCAAAAGAGACCATTTGTCAGAAAATTTTTATATAAATTTTATTTGAGGATACAATATAAACCTGGAGACATTGTTTAAAAAGTTCTTTACACAATGTAAACATAGCAGAAGAGATTTTTTATGCACTAAACACATCTAATCATTGTAACGTATATATTTTTTTTTTAAATCGAGGAACTTTTGGTAATTCTTGCTGCTATAGTAGCATGAAATATTTTCTTTTTAAGTCTACTTATTCATTTAAATTTTTTTTTTTTTTCCCCCTGATTTGGAAACTTTACATTCTATAAACTTTAAAATTGATAAAATGAATTAGAATATTTTTATATTCTAATCTTAACTTAATATAAAATTAGATTAAAAAATAACTAAGTATGAACACTTAAATTTTTTTTTCAATACCTGATAAAACATCCTCAAACTTAAATTTTAATCATGTCTGCGAATCTTTAATGCCATTGTAAGGAGAAAGATTGGAGAAAATTCTCTCTTTTTTGAGGAATCCAGATAGAATTGGAGATTTTGTTTCAAAAATCCTTTATACCATGGAAACATAATATAGGAAAACTTTTACTTGTAAAACACATTAATAATAATAGTAATAAAAAATTTTTTTTAAATACTAAAAATCAATTAATTATTGAACTTTAAAATTTTTGGTAATCTATTTGCATAAAAGTGAAACATGGTGGGTGGGTCGGTCTGTCTGTCTGTCTGACAGGTTGTAACTTTAAAAAAAAAAACAATAAAAAACTGACACTTGAGAACCAAAAATAAAAATACTGAATGAGTATCAGCCAAGCAAAGTTTTGATAAAATAATTATCATAGTAAAGTTTGTATAAGCAAAGACATTTGTAAATTAAAAAATGTAATAACGTTAGAAAATAAAACATAAGTTTTTCAAATATTTAAGAAAAGTTACGATAAGGATTTGCCTTTTATAAACAATTAAAAAAAATCAAACTTTATCATAAAGAAATAAAATAAAAAGGTATGTGTATTATTAAGTTTAATTATTATTTTATAAATCTTAACATTTTAATTTAAGCAAATTTATGATAAAAAAATAAGCTTACGACATAAAATTATATATGCAATTTTTCTAATTTTCATGAATGTAAAACAATAACATTTGAATTATCTTTTTTTTAAAATTATTTTTGTTTAATTAATATCATTATTCCATATTTATGAATAAATATTAATTTGCGAAATAATTAATTGAAAATAATCTACAACAAATATATTAATTTAAATTATTTTGTATTCTTTGAGAATACAAAACCATTTAAATGTATAAAACAAAAATATTGTAATTTTATTTCTTTAAAAAAAATAATTTACTTAAAAATTATCTATAAAACTTTTATAGAATTAAATAATAAAGTGCAGTTCTCAGCATTTATGTTAATTCTGTAAACCATTATGGTTTGTTTACATTTACGGATGGTACATTTACTTTTTACATGAAAAAAAATTGATTAAAATCAATAATTACTTTTCATTAAAATCATTTTTATTTAATAAAAACATTTGATATTTATTCCTTGAAATATTCCAGATTAAAAAAAAAAAAAGTCTTACCCTAGGTATGTACAAAACATGAATCCGCTAAAGCACTTTTCTTTTTTTATATTGGGTTTTCATTGGATATATTTTTTTCTAAGGAGGCCTACATGAGAAATGTAAAAAGCATCACATGAGAAATCTTCTCCAAGAATTTATTAACATAAAAACCCACAGATTATTATACTTTTTGATCATCCATATGTTAAAAGAAAATGTGTGTAATAAATCATAACAATGCTGATAAAAAGTGCGTGTTTTTTGTACATGCTTATCTAACCAAAATCTCAAAATTCAATGAGATTTTATTAGATATGTTTAGTTAGGATTTAATTATTTGCTACTTTCATAGACACCATTATTTTTGGGGGTTGAACTTTTTTTACAAATATTTTTCTTTGAAATACTATCTCTTTCTTTTTATTTTACCTATGAAAACACTTACTTTACACACTATTTTTAGAATAGTTTTTTTTTCTTTTCCCTACTTAGGATATGATAGTTTTTTTTAATAAACATTGAACCACATCATAATTAAAAATGAAATTTTTTTTTAGATTCTAATGAATATTGCCCATCCTTCACTTATTTTATGATTTAAAAAAAAAAAAGAAGGGAGATTTGTACATTACTGGTGTTCATTTATCATACATGGATAATTCTGGTTATCCCTGCTAATTATTAAATGAAAAGTAACTTTGAGAACAAAAACATTTTTTTTTATTGTAAATTAAGTTGATTTCTATAATTCTACATGGACTCGTGAAATGTCTTTGACACATGAGAAAACAAATCCCCAAACTTTTATATGAAGTTTAATTTTATTGAAAATTCTTTGTGCTATTAATATCATATATGACATCATCATGCTTTTGTGGGGGGGGGTATCCCTGCTAGTATAATGTATACTACCTTTAGGATTCAATTTATTTTTTTTATTTTTCTGCGTGACTCCACTAATATTAAATCATTTCATTCACAAATGCCCAAAGTTGTCTTATTTTCAACCTGATTCATGAGACATTTCTCTTTTTCTTTCTCAGATGATTAGCGTGTTATGAATAAACTTCAAGAAATATAAAAATTCATCATTGTTATATTAATACTGACAAAAAGATGAAAATATATCGCATACAAATCCAGTAGATGGGTCAAATGGAAAATTTTCTTTGTCATGATACATAAAGATATTATTTTCAAAACTGGCTTAGAATTTCTTAAAGGTTAAGGTTATCGAGCCTGAAAGTCACGGTTGTAGGGATTGCTATAAAACACTTTAGATCAAGAGTATAAGAAATAAAAATTTTATTTTATTATTTCAATTTAAAATCTACTTTATGTATATACAGAAAGTTTTAATAAGTTAATATTACATCTAAGTATTATCTAATATACATCTTTTTTTGTGCGTGGATGGAAACTCAATTTTCTTTTTTTTTTTTTTCTTTTATGTTGATATAAAATTCAATGATTACAAAAATATATTCTACTTTGTAGCCTGTATTAAAGAATGTATTTCTCTCTGCAACAATATTTACAGGTTGTATGATGGACAAGTTACACAATATTTATACTGTTAAAAGAAGAAAAAAAAACAGACAGATTGTATCAGTAATTGTGAGAAGATTCATCTCTCCCCTATCCCTCATCCCATGTTGCATATTCAATAACAAGCAGTAATTGTGGTTTCACTACTGAGAATTCTCTAGTAGTCAAAGATTTTGATAGAATGTCAACATTTGGTGACACTAGTAAATTGTTATCCTGATGGCTGAACAGTCCATGACATACCATACTCCACTTTGACCCTTATGCTAGACAGGCCCCCCCTCCAATCAATTGGATTGTCATCCTGAGCCCTAGCACATATAATTGCCCCAATCCTATTGCCCTTATGGCAAGCCCCACCCCCCCTCCAATCCTTTTTACCCAGAGAGTAGTACCTGATAGGGTCCCATCTATGGGTTAAATAGAAACAAATTTGTTTGAAAAGAATTGAGTACCCATGCAGAATGAATAAAATAAAAACATCTTCAGTATAAAATGAGCCATAAAAACCCAACCAACTTAAATTGTTAAAATTTCTTAGATGAAACATTAAAATTATCTTTAATAAGATTTTGATTTTATTTTTTCTTGATGTTCAGATTTTTCCATTTCTTCTTTGATCATTCATAGATTTGAATTTGCATTTATGATGATACACTTCCAGGATGTTCAAATTTTATTGGCATCTTTCTTAATAAATGTAAAAATGAGTGCACCGTTGAAATACAAACCAATTAAATGTAAAACAAAAAAAAAATTTAATAATTTAATGACTTTTTCATTAAAAGAATTCTGATTAAATTAAACCTTTGCTCTTGTTATTTTTTATATTCAACATTTTGCATTTTCTTAAAAAAAAAAAAAAGAAATACTAATTCAAAAAGTTTTCCTCTTTTCGTATATATGTTTTGCTTTATTTTCATGCTTTTTCTTTTTTATAGTAATTCTCTATCTTCATCACTTTAAAAGTAAAAATTTATCTCCTTTCTAATAGACTATAAGTGGCTACCTAGCGTTGCCTGGGTAGAGGGAGATCCATTATTGTTGAATCACAAGTTGGATCCTTGCAGGATGCCCAATTGATGTCCTATTTAAAATACTAAATGAAAAAAAAAAAATCTTATTTTTTGTTCAAAAAGCAAGATTTGGTGAATGTGTATATATGTGTATATATATATATATATATATATATATATATATATATATATATAATCCAAAAGTCCAGAGAAGAAATCTTTCTTACAACATAGGAGTCTTTTTTAAAACAACCTGTCGCAGTTTGAGAGCTCAATGCGTGCTCTTATTGTTAGAGTCACAGAGCAAATTTATAAGTAAAGAAATAACAAAAGACTTAGAGATTTTGCATTATAGACTATTTCAGGGAGCTTAGACAAAGTGTCTAATTCTACCGACTCATCAGATGCGAATGATGAATTCTTTATTACTTTTAAGGCATTTGAAAATTATTATTTTTTTTTTTTTGTCCTGTCGCTCAGCTGTAGGGTAATAAAAAGAAAAAAGATATTTGACCACTTGTCAGTAATTTGTTCTGATGAGTTGGGAGAATTAGACATACATATAAACTGCCCTTTCAATTTGAATAGATAGACAAACCAACTTATTTTCTGGATTTCTAGATAGAAAGCATAGAAACAATGCAATCCTTTGAACACATTGTTTATAAATAATGGGGTGCAAAATGTTTGTGACAACCAATACCCCAAAATGTATCTACATAAAAGAAAAAAGAAAAAGAGTCTCATATTTTACATTGTTTACTTGTGTGTATTTTAACCTTAAGAAAGAAATGATTTGAAATTTTGGGATGAAATAAATGTTAATAATTAAACTTTGGGTATTACACAAATAAAGCATTTTGTACAAGAGGTTATTTTTAGTCTCATTTGCTGTCACCAGGCAATAGAATAAAATAATAGGCATGAAAATAATATGTAAAATAATAAATTACTGGCAGGACCTGTGGATGTAACACAGTATGATAATTTAATTATTATAACATTTAATGTTTGCAAAATAGTTCAATATGTAAAAAGTATAATAATCTTGATTTAACTCTCTTTCACTTTTTTTCTTTCTTTTTTTCTTTTCATTATGTTCAATTGAAACAGATTAGTGTTATCGCTTCAGCATGCTCGCCACCTCTCATAATCTTTCCCCTACTCTCTATCTTTCTTCCCTTTCTTTATAATAAAAGCGTAATGGTGACGACACTCATAAGAAATAATTTGTCTAAGTAACATCAGGTCATACATTCTTGCATTTCTTCTTGGACAATTTGAACGGTCTCCTTTTTAATCACAGGGTTTGCAACATGATAATGGTCAGAAGATTAAGGAACAAGAGTATTAATATATATATATAATAATATATATATATATATATATATATAAAATAAATTATAGTCTTACTTCCTGAAATAAATCTGTTCTGATACAAACTCATGTTATTTAAAATGATACTTAATACAAGGAAATAGAAATATTTGAATTCTTTGTAATCATATCAAATAATTTTAACATGTAATAATTTCTATTTATATATTTTAGTATTTATATTTTGCTGTAGGTAATATCAAATAGATATGGATATGAAATTTTTAAAACCACTCGGCTTTATTAAAAAAAATTTTTTTGCTGTATTAAACTTACTTGTTTCTTAAAAATTAGCAGGATGGAATATTTGAAACAAAACAAAAAAAAAAGTTTCATACTGTCGTTGCTTATGATATATATTTGCTTTTAGAACACTTAAAAAAAATTCTTTTTTTTTTTTTAAATTCTTTTTTTTTTTTTTTTAAATTCAAATTAGGTTTTAGTTTTGTTTTCTGTTTTTTCTTCTTTTTAGAAATTGAAGAAAATTCAGCCTAAAATAATTGGTTTATTGTACCATTTATATTTTTATAATGTTTGAAATATTTTTAGCAAAAACCTATCAGTGATGGATTTAATGCCACTTTTTTCTTGATATATATATACACACACACACACACACACACACACAGAAAAAAATCATTCAAATCTCTTGAAATAACTGGCTATAAAGGAGATATTACTTTGATTTGTGCTTTTTGAGCTAAAATAAGATTTTAAAAGAAAATTGTCAGTTTGTTGCAACCATTAAATCTGTTTATTTGCATCAAAGTTAGGAACAAATAAACTAAATCCAAAGAACGGTTGATATGATAGAAGATGATATATTTAGATATGGCCAACTGAAATATTGACTAATTAACTTAAATTTTCTGCTTTTTACAAGCATTCATTTAATGCTAGTGTATGGAGGTGAAATTAACATGACATGATTTAAAAAAAAAAAAAAAAATTCACTATATTCTGAAATATTTTTTGCTTTATCTTATGATAATGGAAGAAAATATAATTTTCTTTTTAATTTATAAAGATGACAACCAAAACTATTATCTCTTTTTTGATTAGTAATCTTTTTTAATATATGAATACTCAGAATTGAAAGTTAATGTTCTGGATTTTTAGATATCGTATTTCCAGAAACTAATTTGATCATTAAAATCAGTTAAAGAATTGTGTAATACTAATATAACACAGTTACACATCATGTTTATATATAAAAGGTTACAATTTTAATGGTAAAGATTAACAGGAATACTTGAAAATAATATTGTTAGTAATATATGTGCAATATAAATATGTATACTACATTAACTTAGATGTGAAAACATGTTTCAAAATTATCTTCATATTTCCAAGATTTTAAAGAAAAATCTGTAATTGAAACTAGTCTATTTATTATGTCTAAAAATTGATTATTCCTAGTAATTTAGTTTATTGAATGATAGAGATATGAAAATAAATCTTAACATTAAAGTTATTTTGTTTCTGTGATGGCATTCAACTTGGGTCGTTTGAGCTGGCTCCGTCCAATGATTTCGCCTGTGGTGAATTCATGGAAGAAGTTACAAGGGAATATAAAATTCACAATCGGTCCCCAAACTCTGCATTCATATTCTGGCCAGGGGAAGGAGATGTCCTTGTTTGCTGCAGATTTTCCAGACGCAGTGACAAGTATGCCAAAAGACATTGATGGACACCCTTTGGATTTTGCCAAAGCTCCTTTGGCCAGGTTATGGCCCTAATACCACTAGGTGCCAGATCTGTCTGCATTGGGGTGACCTTACCAGGAACTTAAGTTCCTGATGGTATGGCTCTGACACTACCAAGTTTACATGGTCCTGTTGCAATAAGGAGAGGTTGGATTTTAGAAATAATGTGCTAGATGGCCATTGAGACAAAAAGCTTCCTCCACCCTTTTACAAGTCTTATTTTTCGTTTTTCATTGTGTCTAGCTACCCTCCTCACCAGACAAAATCTGTGGGGTTACTGGTTTAGTCGCTGATGATCTAACTATGAAACGGGTAGTTAGATAGTACCAATAATATATTGAGCGACCTGATACATAAAGTTATTCATACCAAGATATTTTGTAAACTGAGTGAAGTTTGGGAATTCAAATGTTTAAATTTAGTCCAAAAATACCATTTTGACTAATTTATACCATTGTTTATTTCATATGGTGGTTCTCTTTGCTTTTGAAGTTTTACAATTATTATTATTATTATTATTTTTTTTTTTTTTAATGATATTTTGAATAAGAGTAATCTTTGTGCTGACATAAACCCTTGGAGAAATTTTAACTAGTATAAAAATGTTTGTCAAATCCTAACAAATCATCCAAGAGATTTAATAGTTTATTTTAGTTAAAAGTAATGATTAGATGTATTGTTTAACAATCACGTTTGTAAAAAAAGAAAAGAAAAATGCTTTTCATTATCAGACTTTCAACAATAAACAATAAACTCATTATTTTGCTATGTCATGTGTGTTCTACTTTGCTTAATGACTCTAGGGTTTGGCTGATATAATGGAGTGGCCTATTGTTGGTATCAGCCAGACAGCAAGGGAATCTATCCCCTTTTCACTAACGCTAGACCAGGGAGACTTTTTTTTTTTTTTTTTTTTTTTTCTGGTTAAACATGCCCATAGAATCATGTCAATGCAAAATAAGTTATGAAGGAACAGTTAGTATTTAGAATTCTCAAATTATATCTAGAAGAATATCTAAATACTGTTTTTTATTTTAATAAGTTTATTAAATATTTAAAAGCTGATTGAATTTGAAAATAAATGGCAAATTTTCAAAAGAATTCTTTGATATTTTAATCTTGATTTTAATTGTCAAAGACTTACTAAAGTTAATTGTAAAAAGAAGTTTTGCTAGCTTAAATCAGCTTTTAAATATTTAAATCAGATTGAAGTTACTACATTTCCAGTAAAAAGTTAAATTATTTTCCGCAAGCATTCATGTTCCACCCTCCATCCGTGTATGACTTTATGAATGTAGTGAACAAATGGTGGCTGTGGGACATGGAACCCCCCACCCTCCAGTTAAAAGATTGAGTTATATATAGAATGAAGACTCTTCAAAACTTGTTTATTATAATATTTCTATTGCGTTTTCATTATGCTGCTAAAAACTACTTTTGGATGGTTAAAATTGTTTTTCAAGGATGGTCGTGGGAAGAAAAAAAGGCTTTGAAACCTTGCAGAAATTAGATACTTTTTATGTGTTGTGTCTAGATAAATTTAATTAAGTATATGTTGGTTATGGTGTATTTAAAAAAAATAAAAAAATAAAAAATTGTTATTTTTATCATTTAGAATAAGTAAATTATAATGTTAGAAACTTGATGTAGGAAATTTTTTTTTTAATTGTTAAACACCCTGCATTTCTTATAATGGAGATTGTGTATCTGTCTGTCACCATCAATTTTACAATTCCCTTATTTATTTACATTATATTCTCAATGATTATTAAATAATCATTATTTAATCTTAATTAGCATCTTATTAACAATGTCTGATTTGCCTCAAAACAGTCCATATCATTAATGTGCTTCCTGCATAGCGTTTTATATATCATTAAGAAATGAGTGTTTGC
This sequence comes from Doryteuthis pealeii, assembly GCA_023376005.1. Lineage (NCBI taxonomy): Eukaryota > Metazoa > Mollusca > Cephalopoda > Myopsida > Loliginidae > Doryteuthis > Doryteuthis pealeii. Next base: position 147,166,078 of record CM042140.1, read on the forward strand.
ATAGTATAAGGTACAAATAATTTGCATGCTGATTTTAATAAAATCGTATTTTTTATAAATAATTACTCGGTGTTATTGATTTCTAATATTGTTTTATTCTCAAACGTATTAAAATCAATCGTATTTATAATTTTATTGAAATTTTATTAATTATATTGAAATAAATTATAATAAAGTAACAATAAGTAATAAGTAATCTTTTTTGTATTTAGTTTCATTAGTCTTTCTAATTCAATATAATATTTAATTATATTAAAACTTAAACACTTGTGTCCAAAGACCCTTTTTTTTTTTTCTTTTTTTTTTTTTTGCTAGTATAGGGAAAGTAACTAAATATTTTTAGTTCCCTCAATTATTCAATTGTCTTAGGTATGTTACAGGTATCAGGAAATAGTCCTTTTCTTTTTTCTTTTTTTGTGAAATGGGGGTGGTACAGTTTGATAAGTAGAATCTTTCAAAATGAGATAGGTTTCATATAATAATCCCAAGTCATGACCAGATGTTGGAAATAGATGCAATGGATCGAGTTTTACCACATTTCATAAAATATCTTTCTCTTCCATATCTTCATTATTCCTTGCATTGATTTTCAGTTTGTATTAAAGTCAAAACAAAAATTGTACCAAAAATACTATAGCTTCATTGTTAAGTCTTGTAATAATTTCTATTTTAGAAATACAACCACCACCCCCATCCCCCGTACCATCATGTTTTCATTTTTCTCTCTTTACCCTAGAGTGTAACTAATTGTTTGATATTTTCTACACTGGTTAGAAATAGCAAGAGACATAATCTAAAATGAAATGCTTATACATAAAGTTAGTAACCATTAAATAATGATGGGATTATGTCTGGATCAGCCTAGGATTATTTTCATATCAATTTAACTATTAGTGTATTCTGCCTTTGTATTTCTCATTTACTTTTACTGTGTTAATCAGTGACATTTTTTGATAAGTCATTTAAAGTCTGCCCTACCTTCAGGTTGGACATTTGAATTGCGACTGGATTTATTTATTCATTTTATATCTGTTTTAGCAGAAGTTACAAAAAAAACAAGAAATATACTAAATAAAGTAACCTTATTATAATTATATTGAATCAGAATTGATTTTAAGTTAAATAGAAATTCTCAAGTAGATTGCACCTAGGTTTTGTGGAAAAAATAAAACCTGTATTTGTTTATGGAAATGCAAAAATAAACTTGATGGGGGAGAAAGGAAAAGTTATTCTATTCTTGCAGAATTGCTTTAGGTGTTTGTTACAGTCTTTTGAAATTTGATTTTTATTAAGAGAATCCTGTAAATTGGTATTTCAAAAGTATAATATTTGGGGAAAACTCAGCCATGGTGTAAGAAGAATTTCTGTCTGGTCATCCAAGAAACATTCAATCTTATGTTATCTTAATAGTAATCTACACTTTCTTTTAGCTGATTTAGATTTTTAATATTTTTCATTAATTTCTGCCTTAAATTGGGAGCAGTTCTCAAATCATTTGTTTGGTTTTCCTAAAATGGGCTCATTCTAGAAGGATCTCAACATATATTCAACCTGACCTTTGGATGACCTTCAGTATGGTTAGTGGTGATTCCTTTTGCTTGTGCCACAATTTTGTTTCATGTTGTAAAGTATTCATTTTTCATTAACTGTTAAAATCTTCTTTAAGAAATAAATTTGAACGTTAGCAAATTGCCATGTATCAATGTAATATAACCAAACTAGTATAATTGATTTTCATCTCTCATCTTATAATGGAGATTCAGTGTCTGTCTTTAACTGAAACTACACCACGGCTTACATCACAATACCCCCAGGAATTGCGTAAGTTTATCAATGAGTATTTAAATTATAGTCAAAATCATTAATACATAGAATAAATCTTATTTATTAACGATATCTATGAAAATCTGAGATAGATTTGCCTCAAAACAGCCATATTATTAGTGCATTTAAAATCCTGCAATGTGTCTTATATATCACTACTAGCAGCGGCTACCCAGCAAAGCCCGGGTAGAGGAGATAAATGCATGGTTTAATAATCGTTTTCAGATCTATTACTACTGAATAGTGAGTTCGATCGTCGCAGGATGACCCATAAAAATCACCCCGTAAAAAAGGTCTTAATTTAATCCGGCCTGGTGGGAGGTCAGGGAATTTTCTTTTTGTCAGATTTGAGGGAATGACATCACATAATAATATAGTAAGACATTTTAATTCAATGATTAACTATATTTTTTAAATAAATTATAAATGACGCGATTTGCTAAACTTCAATTTAATATTTGAAAGAAAAAATTAAATAAAGTAATCAAATTTATGTAAAACAATAAATAATCTTAAAAAAAAAAAAGAATAACATTAATTCAAAGCGTAGCTGATCGAATGTCAAATTATTATAGTAAAGTATAATATACTATAAATTTGATAACAATTTCAGTTTTCAGGTATTTCCGTGAAATCTATTAGGTAATCTAATGGTATTATCTCTTGTGCACTATTCTGCATTAGTATCATGATTTTATTTGTATTTCTAATATTAAAATAAATGAATTAACGCGATTATGAAAAATAAAAAGGTTTGTTTACAATTGACGAACGACGGGAATTAATAAAAAGTTGAGTTATCGTTAAATGTTTTCATTTGATTTGTTATTTAATTTGCTGTAAAAAATAATTCAATGTATGAAAAGCCATATTAATTACAAATTTAGAAATATTCTTTTCTTTTTAAACAAATGAATATTTTTAAGATAGGAACAGAAATATGTGATAAATAAGATTTGATTTTGTTAAAATTTAGTATGAAAAAATTATACTACGAATTCTAGGCTGACTGAAGCAAAATATTGTTTTTTTTAACTCGCTGTAAAAAATAATTCCATGAATAAAAACTCAATCAAATTACATATTTAGAAAGATTATTTTATTTTATTTCTAACTGTACATAGGCATCCATAAATAGGCAAGAAAAAAGAATTTTACTTTTTGTTTGAAAAAAAAAAAAAAAATCATACTTAGCTCTCCGAAGCCTTTTTTCTTTCTTTTTTTTTTTAAACTCGCTATAAAAAAAAATTCAATTGATAATAACGCATACAAATTCCATATTTAGAAAGATTTTCTTTTCTTTCCAACCATATAAATATTTTTAAGATTGGACAAAAAATAGGTGATAAATTCCGAGCGGAACAGCTTAGACTGCAAAATTTATTCACTAAAATTAAACTTCATTGCTGGTATCCCTGTAAATCGCTGTAACAAAAAGCAGGCAGCGAACAATGTTTTATTATCAGTAGGTGCTGGTATACGGACAGTTCTGCAAATTGGGTGATTTTGGCTTAATTAATTATATCCCTTAATTAGTAAAAATCAATAGCCAAATTTGGCGTGTTTCTTAGAAGAATATTAATCTATATGCAAGATTTCAAATCTGAGTGACTCCTTTTTTCTGAGTTATAGGTCGACACGTACATACCAAAAACTTTCATTTATATAAATAAAAGAAATAAGGGTTTACATAATATATGGTGTGGTTAAATTGCATACTGGTTCTAACAAAACCAGGTTTAATAAATAATTATTTGGTATTATTGATCACTAATATTAATTTTATTTTCCAATGTATTAAAGTCAATCCTATGATTGATTTTATATAGAAAGCAATTAAAATAAGTGTGATTTTTTTTTTATATGGATTCTTATTTAATTTTGTTAGTCTTTCTAATTTAATATATTTCATTACATTAAAATTTAAATACTTACACCCCGCGGATGGGGTGTATGCATATTTTTGCTAGTTTCATATGATATTGATTATTGTCAACTGTGATCTGATTATGAAACAACCAACTTTTCCTGTTTTTATCATTGACTTTTCACTTTTTCCACAAATCAAAAAAGCATTTGATATAAAAATTGTTTATATTTTCCATATTCAATGTCAGTATCATTAAACTATTCCTTGAAAAAAAAAAATGCATTTTGATATGGCAGATGTCACAATAGAATCAAAATGTTTATGAATGAAATTCATTATAGCTAAATGTTGTACATCTAATGACAAAAGCAACAATATTTTTTGGTCCATCCAATAAATGTTATAAATACAAAATTATCCAAAGTTTACAATATGAAAAATTTCAAATGAATCAAAAATTGTAAAAGTTTGCATCAAAATGAAATTACTAAGATAAAAAAAAACCTAAGATTTTCTATTTCTCTGAATTTTTGAGACGAGGCTTGGTTATTTGGATTATTTAAACTATTGTCCTCATCTTTATTGTTTCTACACAACGTTTTGGCCAATGTGCGCTCCAGCCTTCTTCAGATATTTTTTGTCGGACTCGGTAACCCTCTCCTCAAACTTGGGAGCCTTCATGTCTTAATCGAATTGAATACTTTATTCAATCTACGAGGGGTTGACTTTTCTCATTCCGTTAACTATGACTGGGTACAAGTGTTAAGCTGTGTTAATTATTTTATGTTACTGTTGCCCTTGACCAGGATTGAAACTGCAGATAAGTCACTTAGAACTGTATTAACTCAATGCCTATATCCACTATGCCATGTGTCAGATTCAACAAGAAGATTCCCGAGTCCAACAAGAAATACCTGAAGAAGGCCAAAGGTCACATCAGCCAAAACGTGTAGTAAACAATAAAGATGAGGACAATAATCCAAATAAGATTTTGTACAACATTTTGTTTATTGAACTCTTAACAAATATTTTGCTGTATGGTACTTCATATTGTTTTTAGTCAGTTTATTATTACACGTAGATTGAAGTAATAAAACTGAAGCAATAATATTAAAGATGTTTTTCTTTTTTTTCTTTTTTTAACTGCATGTTGAGATTTAATGTGTTTGTTTTGCTTTCTTTATTTAATGGCAATTCAACTTTGTGGTTTATTTAATGCCAGTGCAACTCTTGTAGAACAACAACAGTAGTAGTAGTATTTAATACATAGATGAGGGGTTTATCCCTTTCCCAAGCGTATTAGTCCAAAAGTGAATGTAATAGTCCAGCATGTTAGCCACTATTCTTTGTGGACTACCCCCCCATCATTTAATCTGTTTGAATGTAAATATATTCTTATGTTGGTAGTATATCGACTGGATTTGTCCAATTCAATAACACTAGATATTCAGATGTGGCCATGCCACCATTCATGTAATAAATTCCAATCTATAGATAGGTGAAAGTTCCCTAATAACTTCTTTATCAAAGAAAACTTTATATGTAATGCTGAAATCTCTGCAAATTATATGTAATGCTGAAATCTCTGCAAATTTGGCTTATCTACATTTTGGTCATCTTTGCCACTTTTATTTTCCACTCTTTTTATTGATGTCATTTATTTGAATCTCACTTTCTCTTCAAATATTTTGTGTCTGCTATACCAACTTTTCCTAACTTCTCTTTGGCTATGGCTTTTCTATGTTTTTCAGGTCTTATTTTAAGAGGAAATCTGTTTCCACTTTTATATACTTATCTATATTTACATGGAAGTGTTATAAATGCCATCTTTTGTGAAATTCTTCTATAAGGGACCAACGTTAGTAAGGAGATTTCAGAGTAGTTTTACTATTAAGAACCATTAACAAAACTTTGTTGGATCTATTCTGCTGCCCCTTTTTCATATGGAATATTTGCTGTCGTTATTAGGGTAGGGCAATTTTTCACTTTTTTAAAATATCAAATTACATAAAACACCGAAAGTTGTGAATTGGCCTATTAAGTATGGATACCAAAAATTAGATCATGTAACAATTTTTGAGGAAATGACATCAAATATCGTAAACAAAAATGCACTGAAAAATTTTTGGTTTTGCAGTAATGTGTGTGTGGGGAGTATTTAATTTGAACTTTAGTTATAATTTCTTCATTTAATTTCAATTGGATGAAATAAAATAACATTCCCTGGTTTAAATACTGAAATTGTTAAATTTTCTGATCAATTTTTTGGCCAAATTTTGCAAAACTGACTTTTTCAGTGCATTTTTGTCTATGATATTTTGATGTAATTTCCTCAAAAGTTGGTACAAGTTCAAGATCTAATTTTTGGTATCAGTACACAACTTTCAGTGTTTCATATAATTTGATATTTAAAAAAATGTTTAAAATTCTACATATTCTAGTGGGTATATAGTTATTGATATTGGGGATTATCCTTTGTCCTTTAAGAGATAAGAGAAGATAGTAATGTTGAAGTGTGTTACTAATCACCTTTAATTCTTTAAGGAATTGTTGCTGATGACTTGTTTGATATTGAAGGAAACAACCTAATCCTTTCTTTAACACAAATCACAGCGATGGTTAGAATCAAAGTTTGGATATAACTCATTACATTTAGTTTTGTTACTATCCCATTCTTTCATACAGGTAATTAGGGCATCCAAAAAAAAAAAAAGAAAAAAGTTTTTGTTGTTTTCCTTCCCTATTGTAAACTGTATATATTATTTGATTGACTTCACCTGATCCAACAGGACATCCTCTTGGTATGACCAGATTATAAATATGTCATCCATATATCTCCTAAGCCAGACTCTACTATATTAATGACCTATTTTCTGGATTTTACACCTGATGAAGACTGAAGAATGAATTGACCAAAATATTGTGCTAACAACATTGATATAATGTTCACATTTCTGAATACAATTTATCTAATTTTTTTTGTTCATGGTTGTGGAGTCTGGACACAAAACTTTCATTCCTGACTCCTCTTTATGTAATTAAGTGATTATGGCTTAAAAATAAATATCAGACCATGATTTCTTAGAATCTATTTATAAGGAGTGTGCACTATATAACTTTACAGACTAAACTTGGGCCATATAAGATATAAATTCAATTGGAGTCGGTCTATAAAACTACTCTGACTCCAGTGACTCCTTATTTGCTTCCAACTCCACAGCTCTGATTCTTTTCAATTTAACTGTCAGTTATTTATAATTTTGTATGTTATTTGTATTTAGTTTAAAATATTGTTTAGCATTAACAGTAAGTAGTATGATGAAAGTTAATTTATTGTACAATAATTCTTCTTAAAAATCTATCTAATTAAAAAGAAAGAAAGAAAAGCAGTCACCTAAGTATTTTGGCTCTGATATTACCCCACTTAAACTGCCCTACTGCAATAAGGAGATGTTTGACTTTAAAAATAATGGGCTTAGATGACTATTGAGCAAAGAGCTTCCTCCGCCCTTTTACAGGTTTTGTTTTTTGTCTTGCAGGCTGTCTAACCACCCTCCTCCTCAGACAAAATCTGTGGGGTTACCAGTGTTTAGTTGCTAATGATCTGACTATAAGACAGGTAGTACTGGGTAAATGTCAGAGCCATATCGTCGGGAACTGAATTTCCTGGCAGGGCCACCCAAGCAAAACAGGTCTGCCACCTAGTTGTATTAGGGCCACAATTCAGCCAAAAGGGCCCTGTTAAAAATTCCAAGAGGCATCTGCACTGGAAACCGGCATTTACTTTTGATCCTCTTGTCCCTATGTCTGCTGGATAATGTATGGCAAACTAGGATGTTTCAATGTGGGCTTTTAAAGATCACTTATGTATTTCCTATTCTTATGACACTCCATCTTTGAATGGATGAAGCTGGCTCAACCGACTCCGGGTGAATGTTGCCACAACAACAACTTTAGTATTTTAATTAAAGACCCTATATTAATATTGAAAGTTATAAAGAATTCAGAATATTATGGAGTGCCAATTGCCATTGAATCTCAATTTTTTATTGCTGTGATATTCTTTTTGTTTCTGTGTTGAGGTGACATAATTTTCAAGGTTTTATATTCAGATTGTCTTAATAAAGTCTCAACTGGTTGAATCAACTTCAATTGCTAATTCAACAAATTTTAGAATAGAATTTGGTCATAGAATTATTCTTTACTAGAAGCAGCTACCTGGCAAAGCCTGGGTAGAGAAAATAAAATAAAAAATAAAATGGAGTTGGTGTAATGGTTATTAAGCTTGTCTTGCAAATCCATTACTACTGAATAGCGAGTTTGATCCTTGCAGGATGCCCCATAAAAAGACCTTCCGTTAATCTGGCCTGGTGTGGGGCCAGGGAATTTTTTGTTTTCGTCAGGGTAAAAGAAATGACATCTCATATAACGATATAGTAAGAAATTTTTATTCAATAATTAACTATATTAGCGATTTGTTAAATTGATATTTCAAATTAAAAAAAAATATACAAAAAAAATGAATAAAGTATTTAAATTAAAAATAATTCTTTAATTTTTTTTTTTTTTTTTTTGTAATATATGATATTCAATAAATAATTAAAAAAAAAAATATTAATTCAGAATGTAGCCAATCAGATATCAAATTATTATAGTAAAAATAATTGAAACATACTTTTAAAAAAAAAAGAAAGAATTTTGAATGTGCTTAAAAGTTGAATATCAAATTACAGTACTGATTTTTGAACAAATGCAGAATAGACTCGCTTGCTGTCTGGCTGATTCTGACTTTAGGCCATCTGGACGACTTTACTTTTATATATGTACGTGAGGAAATTAGTGTATATCTATGTGCACCCCCAAATTTATGGTTTCTCTAAGTAAGGAATGTAAATCTAGAGGTATCACTTGGTCTTTATCTCATTTCTAAGATTTATTTGGTTTGACACAATTCAAATGTACTTAATTCTATGAAAGGCTACAAAGTCACAGCAATTAATCTTTCTGTCTAATCTTTCAAATATTTGAATTACAAATCAATAGAAAATTAGATTTATCTTGTGGCTGTCAATACAAATAAAGTGATTTCCATTCACACATCACACTTGCTTCACAATTTTACAAAGAGATGCTCAAAAGTAACGAGTCCTATTCAGCTTCACAGAAACTACAACAGATACAGGGAGTCAAATGTGGCTAACATGAAAAATTGAATAAAAAAAAAGAAAAAAAGGATTATTTCATGTTTGTTTACATTTTTTCAATCGCCAGAGGCCGACATTTTTAAGTAGAATTCATTAAATTAATATATTTCAAAGTAAAAAAAACGTTATTGTATTAAAGAGAATTTTTAATTTGTTTAAAAGGTAAATAAAAAAAATGACGGGACTTATTTTATGTGTGAATATAGCTAGAAACGCCTAACAATGGTTGAAGGAGGATTCTAATATTTTATTATAAATTTAATTTTAAGTGTCTTCAAAAATGTAGATTAAATCTCTATAATAATTTTCAACTCAAAAAGGAAGATCTGATGACAGTAAATGTGTATATATATTTACTTTGTCGTTAATTGTTTTATTTTCGTAGTTTCCTCCAGACATACACACAATTGCACTTTATATCTGTATAGAATTGATATAGATAGATTAAACTACATATTATCCATAGCAAAGTTATGAAAATACATGGCTTAATTTACATGGGTACTGGTTTGATGAACCTAAAGAAAATAATTCTGTATATCAATTCAATTATATTTGTAAAGATGTAGTAAAATACAATATTATAAATATTTTAAATATTTTTATATATATATATATATATATATATATATATATATATATATATATATATATATACTATTCTCATTTTGTTATGAAATGCATACATATTATAGAGATAATTTACTAACATACATCCATACAATGCAACCATGGTTTGTAAAACTGAAAATTTCTATTATAGTCAAGCAGTTTTTATCAGAAAAAATATTTTTTTAATGTATTTGAATTCTGAAATGAAACTTTTCCTAAATAATTTTTTACTAATCTTTTTAGTCACAACCTTTTTAAGTTGGGTAATTTTTTAAAGGTTTAATAACATAAAGTAGGAATACAGAAGTAACTTCCAATGAGACATCTTTTTATATTTGATGAATCTAACCATAACCAATTTGATCATCATGGAAGTCTATGACTAAACAAGATATAAATCTATAGTTAATTTAACAGATTATTCAACAAAAGTCGTAATGAAGAAAAGTCTAATAAAAAATGAATAATAATGAAACAGTTTGCTTGAGATACTTATTTTTTTTAAAGTATCAGCCTCCCTCCACCCCAAAAAAAACATTTCTCATTGATGGGTCTATGCTATAAGGTCTAAAATTTTGATCATAAAATTCAGTAAATCATTTATAGAAAATTCTGAAATTCAGATGCTGGTTTAACTCTGTTGGTACAGCACCTGCCTAGGAATTGCAAGATTCCTGATTCAATACTAATCCCTACCAACTGAGCAGCACAGATTGGGTAATCTGATCTGTTCAGTAAAATCATCTGGGATCTGACGGTGGGTGTGGCGCTCCACCTCATCAAATACAATCTCCCTGATTGAGTGCTAGCAAAAAGGTGATAAACTCCCTTGCTCTCTGACTGATACTGACAATAGCCCACTCCACCAACTTTACTTTTTACTTTAATACAAATCCAACAGTAAATTAGGGGGAATTGTTGGATCAAGTATCTAATAAGCACCTCAAATGAGACCAATAAGCAAAGGGACAGTTTTGCTTTTCACTGCAAACTTCTGGTTGTTTGTAAACAAACCAACAAACAATTTTTGACATAAGAATTTCACTGTAAGATTTTTAAGAAGTTAGTTCATATTCATTAACCAACCAAAGACATGTTTTATATTAAAATAATTTTTATTTAATCAGAAATAAATTATGGTGAAATGTTTATATTAAAAAAAAAAAAGGATAACCGGTGCTAGATAAAGAGTACTCTTAGTATATAAACTGTTAGCAAATTATTGAAGGATTCCCAATGAAAGGAATTTGTGAAGAAAGAAATTTTTATTTAGATTTTCTTCAGTTCATCTCCAGAAAGACCATTTTTGAGTTAATCTAGTACCGTGATTCCAGACTACTTACTCCCCCTCTAACTTTTTAAAGACATTATTTGATAAAAGCATTTTTAAAGGAAAAGAACAATATAAAGCATAACAGTCTTTAGAGTAGGGAAGTGGGGGTGCCCAATATATAAATTTATGATTGACTGGTAAATCACAAAGATAATGCAGATAGATTGCACGCCATTCAAAAAAAAAAATTTTTTTTTTTAGATGTTGGCCTATAATCTATCCTTTTTGATCATAAATATATTCAGTTTTACCCTAGCACCTATATGATTGCCCCAACCCTATTGCCCTTATGGCATGCCCCAACCCCTTTTGATCATATGGGTGCTAGAAGGTGGTGGCTGCGGGTCTACATGTCCTGGGAATGACATTAAACTCTATCTGATGGTGAGGTTCCAGTTTTGGAGGTTTGGGGAATGTGGAGCACCCCTTTATCACCATTGCTCCCTGGTCCACTCTGACCCGGAGTGGTAGTACCTGTTAGGGTCCCATCTATGGGTTAAATAGAAAACCTGAGTTTATAAACAAAATTGTATTATCCATTAAGAATGAATTTATTTCAAAAGTTAGTCGGCATTAAATGACCCACCGAGGTTGATATGCCGTAAAACAAAACAAAACAAACAAACAATCAGTTTAACTGTGCTATAAAGGTTCAGGTAGTGATGTAAGGTACATAAACATATATTGTATATATAAAGTATACTTGTTACATATATTAATAAATATATTTAGCATTTTTTCATTCACATATATTATTTTGACCATATCATTTTAAAAGTAACTCACAAGCCGAAAAAGTGTAGACAACTTTTTGCTTTTAGAGTGTTCTCTAATATCATGAGATAAATCATCTCATCAGTTTGAAAAATCAAAAACAATTGTTAGATTTATGTTATAACTAGCAGGACCTGTGGATATACTACAGTATGATGATTTAATTATTACAACATTTGATATGTTTACTTAAGAGCTATTGTAAAATAGTTCAGTATGTAAAAAGTATAATCTTGATTTAACTCTCACTTCTTTTCTTTTCATTATGTTCCATTGAAACAGATTAGTGTTATTATCATCTCTCTCTATCTTCCCCTACTCTTTCTTTTTCTTTCTTATATTTTTTCTGTGTAGCATATCCTTTTTCATCCCTTTCTTTCTTTAAAATAAAAACGGAATGGTCCATTATTTAGCTGAGGTGACAACACTCATAACAAATAAAAATCCGGTGGATAAGCAACACTAGATAATTAGGATTTATATTTTTGCATTTCATCTTGGATGCTCTCATTTTTAACCAGAGGGTGTTGCAAGATGGTTGTGGTTGTACAATTAAGGAACACAAGTATTAATATATAGATTTTATAAGTTTATCAAATAACAAAGTAAAAGTATAGAATAGATGATTGAAATAAAATGAAATGTAAAACTTTTGAAGAAGAGTTGTTCCAACTGATAAGAAACATGAATTCTCTGTTAAAGAAAGACTTACTACTATCAAATTTATTTTTTTTTATCATTAAAAAAAAAAAAAAAAAAAAAGATACTTTCTTATGTTCCCATCAATCATTTAAGATTTACCTTAGGGTTATTGAAATGGCTGCTTTAGGAAAATCAAATTATTCTTAGTGACATCTTATATATTGGGACAGAATTCCTCTCATGAAGGTCATTATAGTTTTGTTCATTCTTAATTTTTCTCTCTCTCCTCTCTCTCTCATATGTACCAAGTATTTTTTCTCCTCACTGTAGATGATGTATTTTATATGTTGCTATAAGTGAATGATACATACACTAATGATTATTTCAATTGCACCATTAAATTTATCTAAAATAGTGATAGATGGAATTTAAATAACTAAATTTTACTTGAATAGAATGCATAACCGTTTTTTTAATTATCTTTTATTTTTTATTTATTTATTTATTTTTATTTTTTCTTAGGAGAAACAGATATTCTAAAATTGTCTTTGTGATTTGTAAATAACTATACTGATATATATAATACACAAAATTGGTATCAGTCAATGAAACTATTGTATTTCCCATATGTATACATAATAGAGCGATAAAAATGATTATATACAGGTTGATAAAATCAATAGGCATAAATTTCAAATTTATACAGGGGGAAAAAACAAAATCTGAATTGATGGAACTGATAAAATGTGTTCTATAAATCTAAAGCTGCAGAAGATTTCAGTTTATAATGTTTATAAATTTAAGTATTCATTTTTTTTCCTTTGTGAAATGAATGTCATGTTTTCAATAAATTTCTATTAATTTTACAAATCAGCTAAACTAAGCAAATATCATATGTTAGTTTCTCAGTGAGTATTGAGAGAGAGAGAGATTTGAGAGTTATGAAACATATTTGTATGTTACGTTTCATAAACAGCCTGCTGGACCAACATCTTGGCTCTTAATAAATTTAAATTAGGCCAAACGTTTACTTTCTTAGAAGTCTTACAAAATGATTTTAATGTTTTATTTTTTATTTTTTATTTTTTTTTTGTCTGGTCATATTTATTTATCTTTGATTTAATTTGCTTTGCGAACTCACTTTTCCCTATTCCCAAGTATTTACTCAGAGCTCAATGGGTGACCCAACGGGTCACATTTTGTCTAGTATTATTATAATTATTATTTATATTAATATAATTTATATTATAATTCTGTTAGTTCTTCCTCTGTTTGTACACATGTTAGATCACGCATATTCTCCCTGAAGCCATATGGGATATTCTTCCACCCTCCTCCTCCTCCTTGACCAAGTGAGATATTCTACACCTCCCTGCAGCCAAGTTGGATATTCTAAATAGATGTTTCTTTAGATAAAAAAAAAAATGCTAATATAGTCACTCCCTGTGCTAACTTTCATCTCTCCTCACTAAGTAGCACAGTAAACATAAATTATTGTATATTGGTTTGCAGAACATTGATGGCCTGTTAAAGGGCTGGAGAAGAAAAAAGAGAGAGCTTGGAAAATTCCTCAGTACTTGCAATATTGTTATTAACAAAATAGAATATGTAACTAGAATATTGATGTTTGTAGAATCAAATACTAACAAATGATATGTATATATTAAGTATTAGATTATTCTTGTATATTTTTGTATTATTTATTACAAAGGCAACAATGGGATTTATATGGAATAAAATTTTAAATAATCTTTTCTTGTTTAAATAGTTCCTGTTGATTTCTTTTATTTTGTGGGATTTTTATGGGTTTGGTAGTTAATTTTAAATTGCTTCATTTTTATGTTTATTCAAATCAACCAGTAGTTGTTTTGTAAAGATTAACTGTTTATTAACTTCTATCTAACTCCTAACTCTGTAAGGTTATTGGATTTTCATTTCAAAATTATTGCTTTATAAAAGCCCAAAATATCATTTTGTACAATCTTGGGAAAATAGTAATTAGCATTCTGCTGTTTTCAAGATGAATGCTAAAATTTCACAGATTTATAACTGATTTTGTCTACCAAACTGAAAAATTTGAATCTTCATTATTTCGTTTCTTGTCAATAATACCAGCATGTAAGATGCAGTATTTTATTTGGTAGTTCCACAGTATTTGAAAAACTGTATTAAAAGTTTCTATTAATCATTTGTTATAGGTAATTCCATTCTCTGCTCTGTACAACAATCAACATAAAATGACAATTTCTGTTAGGGCAAAACCTTTCCTATATCACAGCTATTCATCTATTAACCTTAGATGTAAATTAATTACACTGTGAAAGGTTTATATTCAATAAATATACTTGATTTTTTTAAATGTTCATTTTCTTTCTTTTCTTTTTTTTTTTGTAAATTCTATATGCATATGATGTGATACTAGCAGGACCTGTGGATATACCACAGTATAATAATTTAATCTTTCCTTCTTTTCATCTTTTCATTATATTCAGTTAAAACTGATTAGTATTATTGCTTCTGCACGCTCACCACATCTTTTTCCTATACTTTCTTTCTTTCTTATATTTTTTCTAGTTAGCATGTCCTTTTTCTTCCCTTTCTTTATAATAAAAACAAAATGGTCCATTATTTAGCTGAGGTGACAACGCTCATAAGAAATGATAATTCAGTGAATAAGCAATACCAGATAATTAGATTTTTGCATTCTATCTTTGATGATTTTGACGGTCTCATTTTTAACCAGAAGGAGTTGCAAAATGTAAATCCTGATTATCTGGTGTTGCTTATCCACCTCATTTCTTATGAATGTCGTCACCTCAGCTAAATAATGGTCCATTCCGTTTTTATTATAAAGAAAAAAGGTCATGTTACACAGAAAAATATAGAAAGAAGGGGAAAGATGGAGAGGGGGTGAGCATGCAGAAGCAGTAACACTAAACTATTTCAATCAAACGTAAGGAAAAGAGTAAGAGTTAAATCAAGATTGTTATAATTTGAACATATTGAAGTATTTGCAATAGCTCTTAAGTAAATATATAAAACGTTATAATTAAATTATGATACTGTGGTATATCCACAGGTCCTGCTCGTACTTAATGCTTCATTTATCCAAGAAACAGCCTAAAAAGAACATGAATGAAATATTAAACTTTATTAAAATTTGATATCATCTTTAAATAAGTGTGAATAGTTAAATTTACATTTGTATTTTGATTTGTTTCGTAATTTGATCTGTGTAAAATGTTTTAATGTAAATAAAAATTCCAGTTCAAATCTTGATATATTTTATTTATACATGTACCAATGGTATAATATGTTATAATTAGAATTAGAGAAATGATTTAATTCTTACATTGTTGTAAAAAAAAAAAGATAAATAGGAATTTCTATTTGGTTTCTAACTTGTTAACAACAAAAGAAACAATTTCTTTTCAACTTAGGCTGACAGCAAATTTAAAAGAAATCAGCATTTTTTAAAAACACAATTTAGTTATAATTTTACAGTTTTGCCTTGGATATTTTATTATTGAACTTAAAAATTTACTACTGGAAAAAAAAGGATATAACTGAATTTTTTATGTTTAAAGAAACAAGCTGATCTATTCATCACTATGAGAAAAAGTGAAACTTAGTAAAAGTACAGCAGGTTTTGTGAATTTCTAAAAAGTCATCCCCCCTCTCTCAGATTTGACAAGACAAATTGTTGTACTCTTGCATAAGTGGTTTGGGAAACAGGATACAAGAAGTGAAAATAGACTATCAGGACCTGTGGATATGCCACAGTATGTTAATTTGATTATTACGTTTGATATGTTTACTTAATAGCTATTGTCAAATAGTTCAATTTATAAAAAGTATAATAATCTTGATTTAACTCTCTCTTTCTTAAAAGGGGGTTTTGTAAAATATTTATATTTGTCAATTAAAATCTGGAGGAAGCATTTAAAATATGTATATTAATTTACTGACGAAGTGAGAAAAAAAACACGACTTGGAAAAATCTAAGTTGAGCCAGAAATTCACCTGGCGCTGGCTCGTTAAAACATAGTATAAATTAGGGCAGGAGGCCGGGACAACATAGGATCAAGATTGACAAAATATCTTTCGTAATTCACAATTTTAATATTACAAATAAAACACGTAAATTCTTTTTTTTTTTTTTTTTTATTTTACGTTGGGCATTCAAGTGACGCAAGACTATTTGGAATGTTTTATTTTTAGAAATGGGTAAAATAAAATGGGACAAATAAGGAATCTGCGATTAAGCGATACCAGATAATCTAGATGTACATTTTTGTATTGTATTTTGGACAATTTGGATGGTTTCATTTTTAACCAGAGAGTATTATAGAATGATAACGGACAGAAGATTTAGGAACTTGTGTATTAATATATAGACATTTTTAAAAAGTATTAATACATTTGCAAAGTGTCTTTTGAATTCTTCTGATTTGGAAATAAGATAATGATATGACCTCTCGTTGGTTGACTCAGCCTACAAAAGATCATAGAAAAATGAGAATAACATCTTTTAGTTCTCATGTTAAATGGAGTTTGGTTTTTCCAACAATAAAACACACATTTTGCTTTCTCACAGTTTCTTCTGTTGAAAATTAAATAGTAATGATTTTATATTTCTACTTCATTAAATCTTTGATGAATATATTTTTATAGTCTTATATATTTCTTTATATTATTCATTTTATCTTCACACAATTTTATTACTATTCACTCAAAATATAATTTTATTTATTACTATTCACTCAAAATATAATTTTAAAAATCCATTTATTTACAGTGGTTGCCTGTTAACTTCAAAAGTTTCTTAACCCATGTGTGATGAAATCCCACATCAGTTTATGAGCATCTAATGATATAGTTGAATTATTTATGACTAAAAATAATTAAGTTTGATAATACCAATAATGGCAAGAATATATCCCCAGCATTAAAACACCATAATACATCACTCAATAAGTCCCGGGCCTAACTAATAAACAACTTTTAGGCAAAATTCGACTTTATTCATCAACAAAAGTCTCCTTCTAGGGTGATACACTGATTCCAACACTTCTCTAACAATTCAATGCCTTTTTTGTAGAATGATTTGTCTTTTGCCTCAAAATACGCCTTAGTTTCCGATATCACCTCTTCATTGGAACCAAATCTCTTTCCCTGGAGCATTCTTTTTAGGTCTGCAAACAGCCAGTATTTGCTGGGGGCCAGATCTGGAGAATAGGGTGGGTGGAGGCAGAAACAATTTGAAGTGCAATTCATGTAGTTTTGCGATTGACTTGTGACACAGTACATTGTCTTGGTCAAAGAGCACTTTTTTCTTCTTCATTTGTGGCCATTTTTTGGCGATTTCTTTGTTTAAATGTAACAATAATGCTATATAATATTCGCTATGGATGGTTCTTCCTTTCTCAAGGTAATCGATGAACAAAATACCTTGTGCATCCCAAAATATGGAGGCCAAAACCTTGCCTGCTGATGTTTGCGTCTTTGGTTGTTTTAGACAGCTTTGACCTGCTGCTGTCCATTCAGCTGACTGCTGATTTGACTCCATATGAAACCTGGATCCACATATTTATGCAAAATGGATTCACATATTTATGCAAAAACTCCTTTTTGTTGCATTGAAACAGTTGGAAACAACACTCTAAATTGTCGACGCATTGTTGTTTTTGATCGACTGAGCAAATGCAGCACCCACTTTGAACACAGCTTTCTCATTGACAAATTCTCAGTCAAAATGATGAATACACTGCCTTCTGATATCTTCAACTCCTCTGCTATTTCACACAACTTCAATTTATGATCGACCAAAACGAGTTTGTAGAGTTTTATGGTGTTTTCCGGGACAACTGCCAAATTTGGGCGACCTGCACATTCAGCATCATTTGTGTATGTACGCCCGCATTTAAAGTCAGCATATCACCTCTTAACCGTTGTTTCCGACGGAGCAGAGTCCGAATAATTTATCAAGCCATTGCTTTGCTTGAACATTATTTTTTCCTATCAAAAAAGCAATACTTTATCAACACATGAAATTCAGATTTTTCCATTGTTTTGAAAATTTGCAACAGTGGCTTCACTTAAATATCTGTAATTTGTAAACTAATAATCTGATTGAGCTCAAATTTTGACACGTGCCATTTGAAGGTTAGTACTTTATAAAAATCATATGGATTTTGTATTAGTGGCGCCATCTATATGTTAGATCTGGGACTTATTGAGTGTTATGATGGGCAATATTCTATTAACTCATTTCCTTTCACTGCTATTTAAATAGTCATTGATTCTTTTTGTAAATGAAAGAAATGAATGTTAGTAATTAGTTAAGCTGATAAATTTGTTTCTTTATAATATTTAAGAATTCCTGAGATTGTTTATATGCAATTACATTACTATCTTGGTTTTTAAATAGATATCCACATTAGATTACCTTATTAGATTTAGGTTGATTAGTGTGAATTATTGGTTTGGTGGCAGACCATAGATTAAGACGTATAAAATATATATATATATATATGTATGCAAACATTCTTTAAGTCAAATTAAATAGAAAACAAAAAACGTGACATTGTTAAGTGTTATTTCTCTGAATTTTTGAGATGAAGCTTGATAATTTAGATTATGTGGACTATTGTCCTTATCTTTATTGTTTCAACCAATATGCCCTCCGGTCTTCTTCAGGTGTTTCTTGTCTGATTTTTTTTGATGAGGCTTGATAATTTGTATTGTTTGCATTATTTGGCTGATGTACCCTCTGGATAGCTCTTGAGTATGAGAAGATTTCTGACAAGAAATACCTGAAGAAGGACGGAGGGCAAAACGTGTAGATAACAGTAAATGAGGACAATAGTCTGAATAATACAAATAATACAAGTGAAGTGTTGTTAAATTCTTTTTTAAAGGGAAAGAGATAAAAATCAATTGGTGTACAATGTTACCATTCTATAAGATTATATATTTCCTAAATAAATTTAAAAAATTTATCCTGGGGGTGGGGTGGGAGTGTATTGAGTGTTTTCCAGTAATTTAATCATAACTTATCTTTTATCATTTGAACAGAATATTTGAAATAACCAAACGAACAAAATAGTAGATTAGTATTATTTGGATTATTCGGACTATTGTCCTCATCTTTATTGTTATCTGTAAGTCTCATCTCTGAAATTCAGAGAAACAAAATATTAGATATGATGATTTATATTAACTTTAGGATAAAAACAAAACTATTCTACCAAACATTTATAAAATACTTCTGTTTTGTATATATTTTTAAAACTAAGAAATGCTTATAGAAACTTTTTAGATGATGTAAATTAATTTAGTAAATTTTTGTGTCTTTCAATCTTAGTTGAGGGAATATAAAGATTTCATTTTAAAGTGAAATTCTATATTAATATATGCAGTAAATGCAACATATTCCTCTTTACTTATCAAACCACACACTCCTATAAAAAAAAGACAAGATATCTTTCTCTAAAATTCCTTTGATTAGTTGGGTGAACATGGTAGCAGCCCAATAAATAGAATAATTACATGGAAAGAAAATATTTTTTATCTTTGTGTCATTTTTTGCATAATGTTGCCAACAAATATTTGAAGACAAGAATCCCAGGCAAATCTATTTTACTAAAGTTGGATCTAATTTTTTTATAAGTAAAATAAAATTTGTTTTGTATTTATTAGAATTGATTGGTCAAACTACTAAAGGAAGTTGATTCAGATTTTTTAGGAAATGATGTTTTTTCTAAATGTACAGTTAAATGCATCTTTAATCTGATTATTAATGTGGCATTATGGCTTTCATTTTGGAATTGCAGTGATGATGTGTCATATAAAAATGATAGTTGTATACTTATCTCATTTTCTGTTCTACATGGAGAGGCTCGAATCTGGTTGTTGGGTCTGATGTTGAGTTGGCTGGCAATTCTTTGATGTTTTGCATTCAAAACCAATTTGGGATTTTGGAGGACATTTTGTCTTGTGCCATTTATAGTTTTTAGTAATAACACAAGGCAACTTATTTTTTTCTCGTGATATTTTTATTTACCCCCCCCCCCCATCGCCCCCAAGTCAAACTGCCCTGAGTGAGAGACATGTCTCACTCTGTCAACACATTGTCCCAAACTCACTCCACATTCTCACCTCTCATTCCTACTTTTCCACTCTTCACCATGACCAGTAGAAAAATGCCATGCTAAACTACACATAATTCTTATATTCCTGGCTCTTTCCATTCTCTCTCTCTCTCTATCTCCTTCCCTATTATGTTATATTAACTGGTAAGTGTGTGTGTAACCAAATTACAAGAGGATAAAGCAACTGATCAACTTCAAATCCTTAGATTGAAAATTAGGAGAAAATTTTCTATTGTAATTTATTTCAAGAGGAAAGCTTACATGTTTATTGGAACTGATGGAATGGCTAGAATGATGAACAGTGTCAGAAAGCTCTTTCACATTATAATGTTAAAAACACAATGAAACTATATAATATGTATATATATATGTATATATATATATATATATATATATATATGGATAAATATGAGGAAATTAATCTGACAGTATGTGGAGAAAGGTAGACAAACACAGGATGTTGTTGAAAATGGATGTTTATTGTAGTTAGTGATGTCGACGTTGTGCTTGTATATGTATACATATATGTCTGGGTGTGTAGGAGTATTCATACCCATGTCTATCTGTCCATGCCCATCACATGGCATATCATAAGATAGCAACTGTGTATATTGTAATATATATGATACACAATAATAATAATAAATAACGTTAAACATATACTTACATACAATTTTAACAAATCTATCACTCCCCCCCTCTCTCTCTAACACTTACAACCAAACATTTACACAAATTTTCCAGCCACAAATTGTAAGTTAATGGTAAATCCATTTTGACCAATACTTCCCCCCCCACACACACAAAAAATAAAATAAACACACACACATACATATACTCATGACCAATCCTCACAAGTCCTGAAGAAGGTCTAACAGACCGAAACCATACAATGTCGACATCACTACCTACAACAAACATCCATTTTCTACAACATCCCGTGTTTGTTTACCTTTCTCCACACACACTCATATACACACACACACACACACACACACACACACACACACACACATACATATATATATATATAATATATATATATATATATAGTTTCATTGTGTTTTTAACATATATATGTATATCAGCAGTTGATGGCATTTGCTGTGATTTTGTTCATCACTCATTGTTATGTAAATCCTTGAACAATATTTCCCAAATGAAATAAGACATTTTATATACACCATAGTAATGTTAATTGAATCTAACATATGGAAAGTACTGAAGATTAAGAAACAGAATAAAGAACAACTGTATTATATATCTTTTTTAAATATTAATATTAATAAAATAAGTAAAAGCTTTTTCTTATAATTCAACATTTGAATTCTTTCCATTGTAATAACAATTTGAATAAATCAACTATGAAATTAAAAAGTTTTGTTATTACTTTACATCAAAAAATTATTTGCAAAATTTGTTATCAATTTTTAAAAATAATTTTTTACTCTCACCCCTTTTTTCAGTAACAAGAATTTAACTAAAAAGTTTACAAATAAATAAATATCTATGATTTTGAGTAAAATCCATGTGTAAAATATTCCAAATAATTATTGAATAATTGATAGAGGAACATTTTATTGGGGGGAGGGGGCAGAACTAAGTTTCCATTTCATATTGTTTTTTTTTACTCCTTTAATAGATTTGATGATTTTACTTCAAACCCTCTGACAATGAATTTTTAACTCCCATCCCCTCAACCAATATCTTCCAAAAAAATAATTCTTACACCACCCCGAGGGCGTTTTTTTATTTTTTTTATTTTGCAAGTATTTCTAAGAAAGACAAAAGATTATCGTGAAAGTGAACATTAAGCAAATGTATTGCACACTTCACATTTGAGCATTATTAACCAAAAGACCAAAATGATATTTTCTGATTATTTTTGCACAAATTGGTTGCAATTTTTTTAAATAATTGTCTTTCCATCAGTCATTTAATCTGTGGTGACCAACATGTTTGTTCCTCTGATTATTTCCACAATGATATGTATTTATAAATCTGAGATAAATGCCTATATTTATCATCATCATTTGGATGTGCTGGCACCACAGATATGACTCTCTCTCAACTGTCCCTATCAGTTATTGCTCTTGGGAGGTCCTCTGCACAGCATCCAGAATCCGCACAGAGCTGATTGATGTAGGTTTTTGCTGGTTGGCCTACACTGGTGTGTGTCCATGTGTAGGTGTCAACCGAAGAATGTCACTTATGAGTTTATCCTTGCTTCAGCGACATTTTATTGGATGTTGTTTCCAGGATTTATTCAAGACCGCACACACAGTATTCTTGTGTAGCTGCCATCTGGCTTTTTCTCTAAGCACTTTGTTAGTGTGAAAGTGGTCCAGCCGTACAGAAGCACTGATGTGGCTACAACAGCTATGAAGAATTTCTGCTATATCTTATCGGTGAAATCAGATTTCCATATGATCGATAATCTGTCTATTGATGCCTTTCCTATGTGTATATCGACATTGATTTCTGTAGATGAGATATTACTACCTAGGAATGTGAACAGGTCTCCTAATTTTAGAGGCTTACCATCTAATGTGGATAGCCTGCATCTCATTTAAAACACATGAACTCCGTTTTATCTGAGATCACAAAGAAGCCAATGCATCTTGCTGCCTTTCTCTATGCAGCAGTGATTTGGATTGGGCAGGTTTATTTGCGAAAAAAAACACCAGATTATCTGTAAAAGTCTTTATGGGGATATTGGCAACTGGTTGCCCCCTTTTTTTATTTTTTAGGGTGAAGCCTTTTTCTTTTATGGGATCTAATGATGTTTGAATTATGTAATCTAAGCATATGTTATCTCCTTGTAGGACTCCAACAACAATATCAAAGAAATTTGTGTCACCATCAGGTGAACACAACCACTGCTTTTGTGTTTGTTCTACATTATAATGGTAAAAGTTTGTATAGAGTCAAATGCCTTGGAGAAATCAACAAACATTTATTTACCTACATTTTTTTTTTCTTCTCATAAATTTCATTAATCCTGATGATTTTATTTTTTATTGATGATTCAGCTGATAGTTAATTCTTTCTTCAGTGATGAAATATAGATTGTTCCTAGATTGTTCTATAGATTGTTTTTGAGTCAGGAAAGAATCAGATTTCTCATCCAATAGATGAACATATTTTTCCTTTTTCATTTTTATTTAGTGATTGATCTATTTTATCATTTCATAAAAAGATATATATATATATATATATATATATATATATATAATGATAATTAGTTATAGTAGTAGAGAAAAAAGTTAGGGGTCTACCATGGTTTCAATCCAAATGATTTCTTCAGGACCCTACCCTACACTTAACTAAATTGAAGAAATACCTTAGTTTAACTAAGGAATTTCATCGACTTAGTTAAGCATAGGGTAGGGTCTAGATGAAATCATTTGGATTGAAACCATGGTAGACCCCTAACTCTTTTTCTCTACTACTATAACTAATTATTATTATTACTGCTCTGTTTTTAATATATATATCTCAATATGTAAATCACCAGTTAAGTTGGTCTAAGAAATGATTCTAAGCTGGGCCTTTTTAATAATGGAATGTTAAATTTGATTTGCTCCATATCGAGAGCTCAATGTACCATAATTCAGGAATTATATACAAAGCATTATATTTGGTAAAGAAAAAGGCTTCAATATCAGTCATATTTGCAGTTATAGATCTATTTCCACCCATGTAAAATGGGCTTCTTCAGACTACAACCATAATTGAAATGGAATTAGATTGCTGTGCATTTTTATATATATTTTTCTTTGGGGATTCCAGAAGCTTCTATCTTTAGTTATCATCATCCTAGGTTAGGTCAGTTGTTTATATTCAGGAGTTAATTTTTGCAGGTGGTTCCTTGTATGTGTGCTACTAAAAAAAAAATATCTGGTTACTTTTTAACAAACTATATATATATATATATATATATATATATTAGTTCCCTTAAAGTGTCCAGATTATTTTTGTATGTGTTTGTATTTCTAAAATCAGTGTGTTGTAACTATGGCCTCTGCTTAGAGTTTATGTTGTATTTGTACTCATAAAAATATCTTGGTTATTTTAAAAACTGTTTTCTTCTGTATATTTTATGTTATTTCAAAGAGTATAACATTTTATACATCTTCTTCAAGTAAAAAATACATACATATAGATGGATAATTAAAAAAAAATGTAATATATTTAATTGAACTTCTATTAGTACATATAAGTTTAAAAAAAAAAAAAAATGGTGTAGAGGCTTATTGTCAGTATCAGCCAGATATCGAGGGAGTCTATCCTCTTTTTTCTGAGGTGGAGCGCTACACTTACCGTCAGTTCCCTACTTTACTGCACAGATCAGATTACACAATCTGTGCTGTTCATGTGCTGAGTTGCCGGGGACCAGTATCAAGCCAGGAACCTTGTAATTCCTAGGCAGGTGCTCTACTGACTGATCTTAACCGGTCGCATTGCTACACATATCCTAATGCTAGGTAAAAAGTGTCAGGTTACTACACTTTGATCGTAAACATGGCTTACATATACTAAACTCTGATTTAAGTAGAAGTTATAAATGTGAATTATTGCCTTAGTTTAATTTCTTTTGGATTCTTTAGTCAATTGTTGCATTAAATAAAATTGCAGTCTTTTCTTTTCTAATGTGTCTATTTTTCAAAAAGAAAACACTGGCAACTTTTGCTTACTCCTAATAAATGTAGATAATGGCTATGAATAAATCATTCATATAAAAACAATAAGAAATAATTAGAAATTCCTTGGATACATTTATTTTGTATAATTTGTTCAGATTTACCCATTGATGAATTTTATATACATTTTATGATAAACCAAAATATTTAATGAATAAAAATGTTAACTAGAGATCAAAAGAAAAATTCTCTTTCATTTGTTTGATGATGATACTATTTTATATGTCTAAAAGAAATTGAATTGGAGATTTAGATCGATTTCCTATACGTACACTAAATATGTAAACAATCTTTAATTATAGAATTATCTCCCTTTATTTCATACTCGACACTCATTGCAGCTTTAATTCCTAATATATTTTTCTCTGTTTATTTATTTTTTAACTTTCTGCTTTTAAGCTATGAGATTCAATTTCTCAAAATTGTATTATTATTTCTATTAATAGATAAGCAAATAACCTGGTTGAAATTTAATGTGTTAAACATTGGCAATTGATAGAGTACAGAAGTTTTTTGTTTTTTTTCTATTAATGATTAAGATTTTGTATTCTCTTTGTTTATTTTTGTGATAATGGAAATACTTTTTCTTAAGCAATTAATATACAAATACATTTTCCTTTTGATCAGCTTAAAAAATATTCCATGTTATCTAAAATTTCTTTAGTTAAAAACCAACATAATTAATATAAACTAGTAGATGTGGATATACCACCATATGATAATTTAATTATCACAACATTTGATATATTAATTCTCTCTCACGCTTTTTTTTTCTTTCTTTCCTTTTTTTCATTATGTTCGATTGAAACAGATTAGCGTTATTGCATCTGCACACTCACCCCCCCCCGTCTATCCTTCCCCTACTCTCTTTCTTTCTTATATTTTTTCAGTGTAGTTTGTCCTTTTTCTTTCCTTTCTTTGTGTTAAAAATGGAATGATCCATTATTTAGCTGAGGTGATGACACACATAAGAAATAAGAATTCAGTAGATAAGCAACACAATTGGCATTTATATTTTTGCATTTTATCTTGAATGATTGGACGTTCTCATTTTTAACCAGAGAGTGTTGCAAGATGATAATGGTCGTACAATTAAGGAATAAATGTCTTAATATATAAATAGAGGAATTTTTTCCATAAAGAAAGATAATTTGTATTCCTGCTTTTGTATTCGTATATTGATATAAAGATATGACAAGTACCCCCCCACCCTTTTTTTCTTCAAAAAAGTTTTAATTCTACTATCTAAACAGTCCAAGAAAATTATGCAAATTAAATTTGCTAGTCTTGTAATTAAATTTTTACTCTTTCAAACATTGAGTTTATCTTATGAAATATTCTTTCAATCTGACTGCTTTTAAAACCCAAAGCAAATGTTTATCCAAAATGGCCGAGATATGTTCAATAGAATTCATGTGAAAAGACTGGAGTCATTCAATATTTTTTGTTGTCATTTTCAAGTCTTTTTTTTTTTCTGTATGGAGATTCACTTTCTATGTGAAGATTTCCATTTTTGTTCAAATAATTATCAATGAATATTGAGAAAAGTTCCTCCAGCAGAATGGATTCTTTTTCTCTAATAATATTCTACACATATTCAAGAAACTTTGAGAAAAGAAAAACCAAATACTCAAAACTGATGGTTGATGATGCAAGTGATTCAAACAAGAATTTTGGTGAGAAAAAAAATCTAAAAACTTTTTCTTATCCAATGTTTAAAAAGTTGAACAAATGAGGATTTATCTGAAAATCTGACATTAGACCAAAACTACAAGAGAATTGACCATTTGTGAACGGATTTGGACATACTATACTACATCTGTGATTCATCAACAATATGTTTCTTTTTTGATATCTGATAATTTCTATACTCCTGGACGATGAAGTGATTTTGGGCTTCTTTAGTGAATTAAGTAATTATCAGTTGAGTATCTGTTAACTCTTAATGTCCTATACCACCTCATTCCACCTGCCCAGAAGTTACATTTGTTTTCCTAATCCACCCCAAACGATAGCCTTTGTTTAAATGTAATATTAAACATATTTAGCAGTCTTTGATTTATGGGAAATAACAGGTAACTTTAAATGAAAAGGCCATTTTTAGCCATTTATGTATATATCCTTATAGTAATGGAGCTGTGGACTTGGAAAATTCTCAACAGGATGTTAAGAGTTAAATGTAAAGTCTGAATAAAATAAGTGTCTTTTCTAATCCAATCATTAATGCAATTGTGATTTTAGTCTATCCAAAAGGTTGTACATAACCCCATATGATTTATGATTACTTTTGGGTTTTATTTTTTGATAATTATGAGAAGACAGGTTTCAAAATAGATAAAAGGGAATTATATAATTTCCAGTTTGTATATTTATACAGTTTCTATCATTTGTTTTATTTATATATTTATTTTCTTTTTTTTAAAAAAATCAGGATTTCAATTATAAGAGTTTCATGTATGCCAGATTCAGATTTTTTTTTTTTTTTTAATTATTTTTTTATGTCTGTGGTGTAATGGTTATTGTCAAAGGAAATGGACTTAGTGATACAAGTTCAAATCCTGGATCAGGCTGTTTGCATTTCATATAGTGCTACTACCCTTGGAAAAGGTATGCATCCAACTATTCTTCCTCCCACTATGAGTAAATAGTAAGGCAGACTGGGCTCTTTAACCTTGCTTAAGCAACCAGTCTAGGAGAGGGAAAACTCTGAATTCAAACCTTAAGAAATTTACCTTGTCATATCCTGCTCATATGGAGGGGTTAGTAAATACTTCTTTTTTTCCCCTGCTCTTTTAGGTGGGCATAAAAATAGCTGCAAAACTTTACATTTACTTTTACCTGTGTGAGGCCCACACAGGTAATTTCTTTATGAAAAATTAAACATGAAGAAATAAATAAGTTCAATTGATATAACCAATATATATATATATATATATATATATATATATATATATATATATATATATATATAGTCATTTGCAGACTGTGTTTTGACATTTCACGTCTCATCAGTGTGGCTATACACAGAAACTACTTCTGACTTTTCATCAGCACGGGTCATTAACCTCTCAGCCATCGACAGCAGCCATTAAGAAGCAGTGTTTTAACTGATAAATACATGCATCGGTGTATATATTTTACAATCACCAGAGAGATCAAATTTATAAACAGACAATCATTGCTTTATTGCGCTGGCGGTGAAAGTCAATTAAAATCGTTCCTAGATAGCTCTACCAGGTTTTGGGACCATATTATATATAAGTAAGTAAAGTCGACGGGGCGGCCTAAATTCGGTATCAGCCAGTCGGCCATGGAGTCTATCCCCTTTTCAATAGCGCTAGACCAAGGAGATTGTTTTTTTAGCATCTGAGGTGGAGCGCCACACCTACCATCAGCTCCTTACTTTACCGCACAGATCCCTGTGCTACTCATACGCTGCTTGTGGTTTCTAGCTGAACGCTCTACCGACTGAGCTCCCGGCCCCTAATATATATATATATATATATATATAAAAATATCAGTTTTAAGTTTTCTTCCTATTTATAAATTACCTCAAAGAGAACAATTGATTGGTTTCAATCACATCATTGCATTGACCTTTCATTTAAGTGCACATTCAAAATTTTATTTTCCACGCATTCCACTGAAATATTTTTATCAGGTTTTCCTCCATTTTGATCTCTGTGATCATCCCAAAATAATTAACACTTTTTATAGTCTTAATTTCTTATCTAATTTCTACTAGTTTTAAAGAATTATATAGTATTAGCAGGACCTATGAATATACCACAGTATGGTAATTTAATTATTACAACATTTGATATATTTACTTAAGAGCTATTGAAAAGAATTCAATATGTAAAAAGTATAATAATCTTGATTTAACTATCTCTCACTTTTTTCATTCTTTTCATCTTTTTATTGTTTGATTGAAACAGATTTGCATTATCGCTTCTGCGTGCTCACCCCTCTCTCTCACCCCTTCTTTCTATATTTTTCTGTATAGTGTGTCCTTTTTCTTCCTTTTTATTTATAATAAAAATGGAATGGTTCATTATTTAGGTGAGGTGACGACACTCATAAGAATTCAGTGGATAAGCAACACCAGATGATCAGGATTTAGATTTTTTCATTTCATCTTGGAAGGTCTGATTTTTAACCAGAGGGTGTTGCAAGATGATAATGATCATAAGATTAAGGAACACAAGTATTAATATATAGATGTTTTTACTTCTTGCAATTTTGAATAAATTATCAAATCATTTTGCTTTATATTAAGCTAATCTCAGATCTGATTAAAGAAATAAACTGGGACACCAACATTAATTTTAAAATATTTTATTTTGAAAAATTTGAGAAGCATCACCTTCTAAAAAAAACAATATTTAATTTCTACATAAATCTTGCTTACAAATTTTGGTTAAAGTGTAAACAAAGCTTAATTGGTAAAAATCTTAATTACATTTAATAAAATTTGGAGACACTCTCAAAAGTAGATAAGTATAGTTAATTTTTTAATTTAATCATTTTTTAAAATTAGAATAAGCAATGAACAATACTTCAATTTGCTGAAAGACATTTTAAAAAAAGATTGCAATGTATTCCAAATGTGCCATCAACAGTTAAACTTATTCAGATTATTTCAGACTTATTATCTGGATAATGTAAGGTAATATTAATCTCATATAGTACCTAAATAATGAGAATGGAATTGTCTGTTTTTTCCTATAAATGATGTCTGATGAACCTTAGAAGAAAGAAATGAGATCTCATGGGACTTGTTAATTCAACCTAGCAATTGCTAATTACTCTGCTCACTTTGTATTTTTGCTTAGTAAGCCTTTTCCGCTATCCTTAATACTTGTATTCCTATTATTTCTCTGTTAACTCTGATACTTGAATTTTTATAATTAACCACTCTTACATTTTTTAAGAAAGATCTAAGGATTGTAATTTAAAAGAAATCATTCATTGAATCTCTCTTTATCAATGAGTATTTAATTTATAGTCAAAATCATTTAGGCATAGAATAAATATTATCTATTAATGATGTCTCTAAGAAAATCTGAGTTAGACTTGCCTCAAAACAGCTCATGTTATTAGTTGGTTTAAATTCCTGCAATGTGTGTTATATTTCACTTAGAAATAAAGGTTTACATAATATATGGTGTGGTTAATTTGCATACTGGTTTTAACAAAACTGGGTTTAATAAATAATTACTTGGTGTTATTGATCTCTAATAGTATTGCTTTATTCTCCAACATATTAAAATCAATCCTATGAATGATTTTATATAGAAACCAATTAAAATATAATTGAAATAAGTGTAATCTTTTTATATGAATTCTTATTTAATTTTGTTATTATAAAACTTTGAAACATAAAGATGTTGCTCCTGTTAGAATTCAAGAAAAGGATTTAAGCAAAATAATTTGAAAGGTTTGTATGTAGCAAAATCTAATTTCTTGATGTCTATATAGATTCCTTATGTAGGTATAAATGTAGACAATTGACAAAGTTGGAATAATCTTTCAATATCATTAAATATATTTTTATTTTCAACTAAATAAAAGTAATGCAAACAATTATTTTATTCTAATTTAAACTATTTAGTAAAAATGAATTTTCATGAGATAATTTTTAAAAAAATTAGCAACTGTATATCTAAGAATGATCAGTGATTTTTCAGTGTTTTAACTAAATAATTTCATCAACTGAAAATAGACGTTTGTGGTTACCTATCTTTATTATATTGTTATCTAAACTTATTGCATCTGTACTGTATTTTAGAATTTGAGTTTTTATTTTGATTAAATTAAAACTTGTAATGTTTAAGATCAGTTGAAATGAGCACATTATGATGAGGCTACATTTTGTTTTTGGTGTTCCCACATGAATAGAAATCAAAGTCTGTTGGTGCTGGGGGTCATCTAAGTTCCCATGATGCTTTGACTCCAGGGTCATTATCTGATGAATGTTTTCAAGGAATTGCATCAACTGATCTTCCCAGGAACTCTTGTGGAATGGCAGAAATTAATTCTTACATTCTTCCAAAGTATTTGCTTTCTTAAAGTAGACTTGCTCCTTCAACCAACCCAAAGAAAAAAGTGACGGTATTAAATCAGGGCCAGCCACTCATGCGGACCACATCTACCCATCCATTTCCCAGGAAAGTGATGATTCCACCATTCACAAACAACAATAGTAAAATGTGCAGGAGCAACATCCATTAAAGAATTGAAAAAAAAATAACTGCATATAAAAATATTATAAATAGTTTAAAATTGGGAGTTACTTTTCAATCAGCCTGTATGAATTGAATCTTAGTAAAAGTTTAACAATTATTATATAAGCAAATGAACAATAGTTGTAATTGAAATTAGTTTAATAAATAGTAAAATCTTTAATCCTCAATGACAGTCTTAAATGAATTTTCTAGCTTAGCAAAGGATTAGATAAACTTTGATAAAATCACAAGAATTTTATTAGAAATTAATATTGATTCATGCTTTCTTTTAACTGCTATTATTTTCTTGAAAAGACAAAACATTTTTTATATAATTTCATATACAACTGCAAAAACATACTACATAATATAATTATGCCTTAGTCATTTATTTATTTTAACCATTTGTGTAGTGATTTTTTTTCTTCTTTTCTATACAGAAATCTACAAATATCTTTAAAAGTGTATCTGTTATGATTCTAGTTGCCATTTTAGATGTTTAGGTTTCCTATTGATAAATTCAATGGTAGAAAAAAGTGAAGTCTCTGTAGTAGAAAGTCTGTTGTATTCCTTGAAATCCTAGGTAGAATAAGAGTGTATTCCTTGTAGTAGAGAATTCAGTTGTAGTGTTCCTTTTGGTATTAAATCCAGTTAGAAACTGATATCAGGACAATTACCAATGAACTTAAATGCATTCTATGTCATTTTTCATTGGTCAATGACTGCTGCTGATTTTGGTAAAGTCTATAAATAAAAGTGGTGATTTCTCATACATCTTGGTATAAGATGTATGAGAAATCACCACTTTTATAGTTCAAGATTAATTTGATTTTGCATTCATTTAATTGATAGCTTTGTGAAGAAGAAAAAACAAAAAAAAAACAGCTACTACTGGCACAAAGGTTTCATCATAAAATCAATTTATTTCTAAATTAATGGAAGAATTTTTAAATAAATTGTCCATTATCAATTTTTGCTTGTTATTTGTCATTTCTTTTTAAACAAATAAGCAGCAGATATTTTCTTGACATTAATAGTTTTTTAAATTGGCAAATAATAATTATATGAAGTTGTTAATTCACAATTACTTGACACTCTTAGAATTATTAAATATACATCAAAGTGTCAAACTTTTATTTTGATATCTGAATTTTAAATTCTCTGATAAAAATTGCAAGTGTTATCTATTGGTCGATGTAAGAATAGAATATATAGTGTAAGGTTTGTTGTTTTATGTGGGTTTTGGATTTTGGTCATCTTTGGGATTTTGGTTATCTTTGGTGAATATTCACTGGTTGTTGCTGATATCTTTTCTTAAAGCTCAAATATATTTGGTTTTCTTTTTTGTGGGTTGTCAGGTTAAAAAGGAATTAAGGAAGGGAAGAGAAAAGAAAGAGTTTTACGGTTAGACTTTTATTTTTAGATTCACAATTATTTCCTGGAGATGAGATATTCTCCCAAGCCAGTTAATAGTGTGTGCACCTAACAAAGTTCCTGTTCTAGAAAAAAGAGAGATCTCTTTTCGGTGCCAAGAAGGGGCCTTTTTTTTTCTGCACATGTCCAGAAGTCTTTTCTTGTCTGAGTCTACCTGGGAGATTGTTACTTTTTTCATTTTTTAAATTTTTTGTATTATTTGGACTATTGTCCTCATCTCTATTGTTATCTACATGATGTTTCAGATGATGTGTCCTCCGGCCTTTTTCAGGTGTTTCTTGTCAGATTCTGGAACCTTCTTGAACCCAGGAGCCTAAAGATGAGAACAATAGTCCGAATAATACAAATTATCAAAACTCATTTAAAAAATTCAGAAAAATGATTTAATTTTGTTTTATTTCATTTTGTTTTATTATATATTTTTTTAAATCCCCACAATTCTAATGTTATTGTTATTCTTTAAATTCTATGTTGTCATTTTGATTCTATTTATTAACTGGTTGTTTTCATTTTCATTAAATTCCTTGATTGTCCAAAGAAATTCCAATGCCAATTCTATTAACAGAAGGAAGTAGAACCAACTAAAAATCTCCCTTTTTGTACACAGCGCTTATATCTACAAATAAATTTGTCATTTCCAATTGGCATAAAAGATATAAAATTCTTCTACAAATATCTTTTTTCTTCTTATCTCTTTTTTATATTTTATAAATAATTCTAATTACAAAATCGGCAATTTAGATTTTTTTGACTGTTGTCCTCATCTTCATTGTTATATAGACAACATTTTGGCTGATATTCCCTCTGGCCTTTTTGTGGTGTTTCATGTCATAATTGGGAACCTTCACAGAACTTCAAACTGAACCCTTTATTTAATCCATTGGGGTAGGTCATTCTCATTCTGTTAACCATAACCAGGTGTATAAGTGTTAAGATATGTTAAGTATTATATGTATTCAGGATTGAACCTGCAACCTCCAAATGATTATCACTTAGAGCTGTATTAACAACCTTTTATGTCCGTTATGATGGATATAAAAGGGTTGAATTAATACAGAAACAAACCTGAAGAAGGCCAGAATGTTCATTGGCTAAAACATAACAATAAAGATGAGGACAACAGTCCAAGATATGGCCAGACAAAACAATAAAATCATTTTGTAAGCTTTCTAAGAAAGGGAATGTTTGACCTAATTTAAGCTATGGGTTTCTGCTTGTGAAATTTAACTTAGAAATACATTTCAAATTCTCCCCCCTCTCTCTCTCCCAGAGAAACTAACATTATATAACAAGGAGGTAATCAAGAGATACATACATTGTATGAGATGAAATGATACATACATTATATGAGATGAAATTTAAGTAAGAGATTGGTCAGTTTTTGACTTAATTGCAAATTACGACTAATTAGAACCAATTAAAACAGGATTTTTTTCAAACATAAGTAAGGAATAATTCAATATAATTTTCATGTCATTAAACTAAAGAGTAAAAAAGCCTTTAGGAAACAAAATTTGATTCATTCAGCTTTAGTATAATAATAGATATATAGGAGAGGATAGATATTGTGGAATTTAGGAATACTATAACAATTAAATCAGCCTGGTGATATTATTTTCAAGTGTCATCAAATGAGTGGTTTCAAACTTTAGAAATAGGGTGATATATTTGTGTTAAGGTAGCGTGAACATGGAATTAACACCTGGTTACTGACAGTTTCCTGCCTATGCGATCTTCAGATCTAATCTGGGGAATGTGTGTGTGTATGCAAAATCCCAGATTATCTTTTTCTCTATTTTTTACTATTAGGCTACAGTCCCAAGCCGATTATCGTTCAGTTGTGTCGGATGTAAAAAGTGGCCGAATAAATTGTC
The DNA here is from genome assembly GCA_023376005.1 of Doryteuthis pealeii. Classification (NCBI taxonomy): domain Eukaryota; kingdom Metazoa; phylum Mollusca; class Cephalopoda; order Myopsida; family Loliginidae; genus Doryteuthis; species Doryteuthis pealeii. Next base: position 147,200,728 of record CM042140.1, read on the forward strand.
CTTTATTATTAAAATGATATCACCCCAAAATTCCAATTTTTTTTCGCGCATAAGTTTATTGTCGCAAGAATTAATAAAATAAGTTTTAAGTGATTAAAATACGTATAGAACGAAAATAGCTCCGAATTCAATTAGCCAATGAGATTACAGATTTTATCTGGAATGTAAACATCAGCTGGTGTTCTGTGTTTATGAAATAAAAAAATATTAATTTAGAATGACCCTCAAAACACCCCCCAAAAAATTCCTAATAATATGCTTTAGTAACTAAAGCAAACAATAATAATGCTTTAGTAACTAAAGTAAACAATTTTTTTTCTTCAGGAAAAATTTCAAAATATAATTTTCAATTAAAGAACTGGCTTTTTAGAAAAAAATTTTTTTTTTAAATGAACCTAAAATGCGTATGACTTTAGCCCTCCTACAGAAAATAATTTACCAAAAATCAGGGAATTATCGGATTTTAATGAAACTTTCAGTGTTTATTTATCAATGAACGATCTTTATAATGCATTATTTATTTTATTTCAAAACTTTCTCATTTTTTTCAGGTCACTTAATTTTGACCCCACCTTATGTTGGGGGCGTAAATTGTTTTGGTCATTTTCGATACTAATTACAGTATAAATAAAGAGATAAAAGACCGAACTTATGAATAGAAACAACAAAAATTTACGCGATATGCGAAATACTATTATTTTTTTCTTTTTTCTAAAAAGCAAATTCACTTATTACTCATTTTATTTACGTGACTTGTTGTCACATGATGCGAAATACTATTATTTTTTTAATTTTTTCTAAAAAGCAAATTCGCTTATTACTCATTTTATTTACGTGACTTGTTGTCACATGATGAGTCCACGTTTTCTTAGAAAATGATACAATTTTATGCTTTTTGGAAGGTAAAATGCACATAAAACATTTTTTGTCGCTAACAACTGTTGCTTCTTCTTCGCTGGAGGTGGCCATTTTTACTTATTCATATTTCGAACACACGATTTTCATTCGCTTATTCCGTTTTCGGAGCTACTCCATTTTGCTTCGTATTTTTTTACTAAGTAGTCCGTTTAAATTTTACTTTTCGCATAATATCAAGATATGCCACCGATTGCGAAAACTTTTTATTAGCCTTTTTTTATTTTTAATTAATAATTACGCTAAAATTATTACCGCTAATTGTTGAGCAACGTAATTCGAAAACTAAGCCCTTTTTGACGTCTGGGACTGTAGCCTATATATCATCATTAACCTTTACTATGTAAAAAAAAAAAAAAAATTACCATTATCATTTTTAATTTTATTGTTTTTTAATTTTAAAACCTTTTTTTCTATATAGCAAGTGATTGTAATATTCCCAGATTATTTGAAGAAATACTAACGTTTGCCTGTTATGTAAATTGTTTACAAATTCTAACTTTGTTCTGCTTATAAATTTTACATAGTGACTATTCCCCTCCTCATTCCAATTAAAAACTTTGCAAATTCTTTTTTTTTTTCTTTCTTTTATTGTTGCTAGTGACTTATCATGTTTTTAATTATTTAGATCTTTAATGATAAATAATTGAATTAATTTTAATGATTAAAATAGTTTTAGTTTTGAGAAGAATGGTATTTTATAAAAGCATTTCAAATCTTGAAAGATTTGGTTAAATTTTTTTTTCATAAATTTTTATTTTATTTTTAACAGATGAAGGCCAAAAATTATGAAAGGGTTGAGAAGGTAAGTTTTGAACAAAATTGTTTTTAGGGATTATATTTTATATATCATAAATTTGTTTTATATATTATCTTCAATTTGTAGCTTTTTTATGAATTCATATATTAAACAAACAAAAATATATATGGAAAAATATTTGCTTGAATGTTTTTATCTATAATTCATAAAAATAGAATTAAATTTGACAAAATAAAAAACCCAAAACTTTGTTTCACCTATTTACATTACAAGGATCAAATCATCATTTATCTTGATGAGAGTTTTTCACACCCACCTAAACTGGTGGTTTACTGGAAGCTGAGTGACAGCAAGTCTCCTCAGATCTTTTGGGTATTCTAGTTGATATTAACAATGTTGTTTGGATGGTCTTGACTGTTCCTCAGATTTCCAATTCCTCCAGACCTTTTTTCACTTGTGTTTCACCATCTCTCTGGCCAGGTCCAAATAATAATAATAATAATATCAACAACTTTCCACTAAAATTGTTATTTTCATTTTATTTTCTTTACTCTAAACTGCTGACATATTTTAGTGGTTGTAAATTAATTTTTTTTGTTTTGTTTCAGTTATTCCAACGCTGCTTGATGAAAGTGCTCAACATAGATCTGTGGAAACTTTATTTATCTTATATTAAGGAAACAAAAGGAAAATTGCCATCGTATAGGTGAGATTATTTTGATCAGGATAATTTGACTCCCTGCTATTCTTTAGCTGCAATTACCATTGATTAGCATTCACAGGTGATTTTTTTATTTTATTTAATATTATTGTTATTTAATCCCATTAGTTATGTAGAGCTCCGTAAGTGGAGTTCAAAACTGTTTGAATTATGCAAATATCCCCAGTGGTTCAAAAGTTAGTAGAATTTAAAGCCCCGAAATTGGGGGTACAAAAAGTGGATATGATTTTGTTAAAAAAAAATGTAAAATCACGGACCAATTGAAAACAAGAAATTCAGTCATTTCTTCACCATTTCTTTATTTTTGGAACAATTTTGATAAATCTTGACATTCTTATGTAAAATTGTTCTTTTTGATTCTGCACTCAAATTGTATGTATCTCTATGCTGTAACCCATTATTTAGAGAATAAAAGGTACGGATATCAACATTTTTAAAAAGATTATTCAACATTTTCATTTTAAAACTGCATGTATACATGTATATATTAATTTAAATAAATAACATCACTTTGAAGTTAAAAATACCTTTTTAAATACTTGTTATGTTGTATTACATACAAGAAATAGAATACCTATTTACATTTTTTTAAAAACAAATCCTGTCCAGCCAGCATGTGCTGAAGTGTTTTCTTTGTTTTAATACTAGCTTTTAAGTTCAGGTTTTTTTTTTTTTCCAAAATTAAGTTTGACAAAAAAGCCTGACGTTAAAGCATTATAAAACTTTCTCATTATATATCAAAATAATTCTGAGATTAATTTCTATTAAGGATATAATGCTCTTTTTTGTTTATCTAATACTTTTTGAAAGAACCTGCATTGAGTTTCATTGGTAATGGTTTTGCTTCCAAAAGTTGGATAAGAAAAAAACCACCTCCATGTTGTAGTTTAAGGTGTTTTCTATTTAAGTGTTCAATTTCAAGAATATTGATAAAGATTGACCCTTTTGATTTTGAAAAACAATGTAATGTGTAAAATCTAGTCTAAAAAAAAATTCATATTTCACGTTTTCAGCTGTTCAAAGCAAAATACTGTTTTAACTTGCTTTAAAAATAATTCAATGGAAAAAATCACATACAAATTACATATTTAGAAAGATTTTCTTTTCTTTCCAACCATATAAATATTTTAAAGCTAAATTGCTTGTAATGCTACATAGATTTTATTTAAAGACAAAAATATTATACATTAAATATTTTTTTCATATAATTCCTTGCTTATGTTAACCCTTTGAGCCTGTTAAACTAGTACATTGGTGGTACTTTTATTTTAAAAATTTTCCCCTACACTGTAGCACTGATTTAGCAATGTGGAAACTGTGCTTAAACAGCAAAGATGAAACCTTCTTCATCTCTGAGAAATAATTTGAAAACTTACTGTTCAATATTTTATAATTTTGTAACATGTTCACAATACATTTTTTTAAATTTTTTTTAATTTTTGTTCTAGGGAGAAAATGGCCCAAGCCTATGATTTTGCCTTAGATAAAGTTGGTATGGATATCATGTCCTATCAAGTCTGGGTGGATTATATTAATTTTCTTAAATCAGTGTAAGTATTTTAATTTTAATGCATTTAATCATAAATACAAAATCAAGTTTTTATTAAGACTGATTTTTTTCTAATGTCAAAAAATGAAATTTAATTTTTATTTCGAGATATTGACCTGATCGTAAAGAATGGTTAATGAAATTCACTTCCAGTTTTATTTTTTGTTGTTATAGAATGAATCAAATAAGCAATCAATTAACTGTTTATATTCTGCCTATTTTATCAGCAAGATGACCTGATATTACCCAGGATAGAATAGTTTCTTCCAGAATCATCATACATAATGAATCTTTGTTCCCATTCTTTTGTCTTTTTGTCTTTGTGTATGAAAATGAGTTTTATTGTAACGATTTGTCAAACTGATGTCTTTTCTGCAACAATAAATAGGAGTGTTTTAACATTCAGTAAAATGTCTAAATGTAGAAATGATATTTACTCCTTAAGTCTCACCCCCTTTTTTAACACAGGAATGGCGGATTTGGCACATTTAAACTTTTGTTGTATTAAAAAGTAAAATAGACAGTGGCCTATTGTTGGTATCAGCCAGACAGCGAGGGAGTATATCCCCTTTTCACTGGTGCTAGACCAAGGAGATTGTTTTTGTGTCTGAGGTGGAGCACCACACCTACCGTCAGCTCCCTACTTTACCGCATAGATCCAAGCCATGCTACTGATGCACTGAGTTGGTGGGGGCTGGTATTGAACCCAGAACCTTGTGATTCCAAGCCGACTGAGCTAACCACTTATAGTAAAGTGTAAAATTCTTTTTTCTACGTAGTATATTGTAGAATAATTATACTAAGTTCCATAAATACCAGCTGTTTTGGGCACCAATCAGTAGTGCTTAGTTGCTGTTGTTCAAACCAACAGCATACTCATCTTACAACACAGTTGAATCCTAATCACCCAACAAATTTCTACATATATATTCATGTTAAACCAATGAAAAATCTATTGAATAACTTTAAATCTTGTTTTCAAAAATGTTGCAATCTCATATATGGGATGATTTAATCTGTCTATTAGAGTTTTGAAATGATTTCTTTTTTTTTTCCTCTAGTGATGCTGTTGGATCTTATGCTGAAAACCAGCGTATAACTGCTGTGAGAAAGGTTTATCAACGTGGTGTAGTGAATCCTATGATCAATATTGAATTATTATGGAAAGATTATAATCAATATGAAACTGTAAGTGTTCAAGATTATCTGCTCTATTGATTGATTGGTTTAATGGCATGTCACTCTGTCTGGGGTTATTTTATGTTTCTGCTATGATATGGAATATCTATAACAAAATGTTATTGTTGTTAAATTTCAATCTATTATATTGAATATAAGATGTAAAGAAAATGGAATTAAATAATTTGTCAGAATTTCCTTTCCAAGGATCAAAAGTTAATTTCTTGATAATAGGATAACCAATTATGTGCCGCCCTGTCGGCTGAGGCAGAAGAATACACCAAATGTCCTTCTGCAGAGGAGTAAACCCCCCAAACCCCTATGAGGCCACCTATTGGCCATGGGTGCTAACCTGTGATGCTTAAGGACAGAACCCTGGTGGCTGAGTGTTATCAATTTTTATCCACTACCTTTAATTGACTTATCAACCAGCAATAGTAATAATTGATAAAAGAGTAAAATATTCAATTATAATATTTAAATCCTATTTATTATGATATGGATATTATTTTGTTTCAGAATATCAATCCACTGATAGCCAAGAAAATGTCTGAGGATCGAGGACGTGACTATATGAATGCAAGAAGAGTAGCAAAAGAATATGAAGCCGTAACTCGTGGACTTAACCGTAATTCTCCTTCTGTACCTCCACAAAACACACCAGAAGAAGCAAAGCAGGTAAATTACTTTTCTTTTAAGTTTTAAGCAGCAGAAATATTTGTCTAATGTTTTCTTTTCATTAATAAATGTAAAAACGAATACATTTTGAATTTTCTTTTATTTCTTTGGAACTTATCAACATTGATTAAAAGTTTGGATTTCATTTTGCATATTAAATAATTTTCTGAATATTTGTTTCAGGTTGAATTGTGGAAGAGATATATTTCTTGGGAGAAAGGTAATCCCTTAAGAACAGAAGATCATGCTTTGATTACAAGAAGAGGTAAATCCCCCGCCCCCCCTTTTATCCCTCTCTTTGACTTAATTTAAAAGACGGAGAACAGCTGTGGGAGGATATGAAATTCTTTAATACTAAATACTTCAGATTCATTTATATAAAAAAATTTATAATTTCAAATAAAAAGTCTTACACCTTTTGCTAAATTATGTTTGAATAGTATTTAAAAATTTAATATGATTTATTTTATTTTGTTCATGGTCCATGTGTAAAAATTCAGTTTGAAATATTTTTGTTCTCATTAAACCAACAACTTTTCTTTTTCTTTTGTAGTTATGTTTGCTTATGAACAGTGCCTTCTCTGTTTGGGTCATCATCCTGATATTTGGTATGAAGCTGCCTCTTTTCTTGAACAAAGCAGCAAATTATTAACTGAAAAAGGAGTAAGTCTATTTCGGAAACTCACATAAAAATGATTCTTTTGGTTAAAAAACAAACAAACAAAAAAACAAATAGTTTTGTTATCATTTAATTCAATTAATATTATCAGAAAAAGATTTCTCTTAAAATTTCTCATTATTTGTCAATATTGAATTCAAGGGAAGCAGCAGCAGCAGCAGCAGCCTCTTTTACAAATTTTATTTGATTTCTCTACAATAAATCTGAATATCTTCCCTTGAACCGTTTTTTTTTTCCCCTCCAAATAATAAAAACATTTCAATTAAATTTTTCTTTACAATAAAACTTGAAATTATATTAATTAAATATTTACAGAAGATGCTGAACTTGAATAGTCAAATTTTGAACTATTCCAGTTTTCAGTGGTTTTAATCTAAATTGAAATTCCTTTAACTATTTTTTAAAGTTTCCAAGATTCATTAAAAACATAATTAAAATATTTTATGACGTGTTGTATCTTTGCTGTTCTATCTTTTTGATAATCACAGCATTCCTGGATTTTTGATGAAACTTATTGATCTTATTTTTAAGTATCTGCAACATTATTATCCATTTTAAATCTATCAATTCTTTTTACAATTTTTTTTTCTTGCAAGCTTTGTTTGCACAATTTTTACAATTCAAGTATTGTATATGTTTGTTTATATATGATGTTCAACATTTTAAGAATTTCTTTTGTATTTTTAGGATCAAAATGCTGGTAAATTATTTGCAGATGAAGCTGCAACCATTTATGAACGAGCCATCACTACACTTTTAAAAACAAATATGCTTTTATATTTTGCATATGCAGATTTTGAAGAGGTTAGTTAAGGTTTTATAATTTTTCATTTTATTCAAATGTCTTTTTCATTTCATATTTTGAAAAGCATCTATTTCATTTAAAAGATAATTTTCATTTTCTATTATCAACATTGCTCAATTTATTTTAGAATATGTTTTTATTTTTTCATGGAAATTCTTTTGCTATTTTCAGAGTCGAATGAAGAATGATAAAGTTCACTCCATTTATAAACGGCTTCTTGCCATACAAGAAATTGATCCAACTTTGGTAAGACTTCACTTTAGATTTTATTTCATTTATTAATGTTTTTTTAAAAAAAAGTTTTTAACTTTTAAAGAAAAATCTTAAATCTCTAACAGATCATTATGGAAATTGGTTTTACTTTCAAATTCTGGAAAAAGTGAAGTATTCATTTTTTATTCTTAATATTTTTGATGTTTGTTTTCCCACATTGTTTGGGATTAAAATAACAATGAACACTTAAAATGCTTATTCATATTTACAAGAAAACCGTTTAACAATATTGAATAGCTTAATTGAAATTCTTTTTTTTTTTTTCTTCTCTCTCCAGGCCTACATCCAATACATGAAATTTGCTCGCCGTGCTGAAGGTATCAAAGCTGCCAGATTGGTTTTCAAAATGGCTCGAGAAGACACACGAACACGATTCCATGTTTATGTATCTGCAGCATTGACTGAATATTATTGTAGTAAGGTTTGTAGAGTTAATTAAATTTAAAACATTTTTTCTACATAGAAACTTATAATCATTCTGTTTTATTTAACCAATGAAAAAAAGTTAAGTATTTTGCATTTAGGTTTGTGGAGTAAGTAGTGAATATATCAATTTGATTTATGACTTTCAAAAAGAATTCAATGAAATTTCAAATAATACAATAGATATTTAAAGATATTTAAAGATATTTAAAGATCTACCTTAATATTTTCAACACAACTGAATATTCAGATTTTTTATTAAAAATTCTCATCTTTTATGCAACATTTTCATTAGTTTTTCTCATTTTCAAAATAAAAGAGGGTTTCATTTTTATCTTTTATCTAAATATTGTTGGATTTATTGATTAAAGATTTTAAAAGATGAATATTCATAATAACAAATCAAGTTACACTGATATGTTACATAAAGTCCAGGAATTCTTAAAATGTTTGGAACTTACTGGTCAGTTTCTTTGAATATCTACTGATTTAATATATGTGTTTTAAAAATGTCTTAATATTTTATTATCAAAAATATAGAATATCATTTTATCTTAAATTTTTGGTGGCATCTTATAATAGTTTTAAACATCTATAGTTAATTGGGTATATTTTATTATTTCAGGAAAAAACTGTTGCATTAAAAATATTTGAATTGGGACTGAAGAAATATGGAGATATTCCAGATTATGTCCTTGCTTATGTAGACTTCATGTCACATTTGAATGGTATGTTTTTTGTAAATTTTAATTTTTCTCAAGTGATCATCATTTTTGGTGGTGTGACTCTTATTTTTAGTTTTTGAATAATTTAACAATTTAAATGAATTTTTTCTGATGTTTAAATGTTTGTGCTTTTGGGAATTGTCCAAAAAGTTTAAAGTTTTATTTATTACTGTTATATATTTTCTTTTTAGCTTCTATATACATACATACATATATATATACATACATATATATATATATATATATATAGTGTGATGTCAAAGTGCAATCTTAAACATTCATAGAATAATGTAGAAGATTATAAATATGTTTGTTGTATATAAGAAAAAGAAAATATGTTTTGAGGCTATTCTAAATGGTGGAAAATAAAACAGTGTTTCAGACTTGAACATATGTCTGTCATCATTTGTCATAGTGGCTGAGAAAAATGTGTGATGTGTATGGAGAAGCATGTTTTAGTAAAACAAATGTTTATGAAATGGCTTAAGATGGGTTTGTCTCTATGAGCATGACTTGAAAAGACAGTCCATGAAGTGGAAGCACACTGACTATCCAGTAAATAAAAAGTTCTGGGTGCAGCAATCAATAAAGAAGGTCATACAGTCTTCACTATTGATTTGCTTGAAAAAGGCTCAATTGTAAACAGTGCTTCTTATTGGCAATTCCTTAGACAAAATTCACCTTATTTATTGAATGATCCTCATTATAATCAGGGATTATATTGATAAGAAATCAGTTGAGCTAATAAATAATAAATTAACCCAGAAATTTGATTTGATAATAATCACTATTTATTTGATGTCAAACCAAATTCTCTTCAGTTTATTACAGTTTACTTTTAATTGTTAAATCATAGAAATATTTTCTTAGCAATGTTATTGCGATAATAGTTGTGTGTATGTGTATGTGTGTGATTCTATTCAATAAGAAATGTAAAACACTCTTTTATTTGCTGCTTTTTTGTTGTTTTATTTAGAGGATAATAATACACGGGTTCTTTACGAAAGAGTTTTATCATCTGGTCAAATTCCCCCTGAAAAATCAAGGTAAAATTTCAATAGACAATTTAATTTTACATTCATTTTTTTAAAGTTAATTTTTATATAATTACTTTTTTTTTTTTTTTTTCATATCAGAAATTGTTTGAACATTTTTTTCTTATTATTGATGTTCTTAGCACAAAATTTCAATCGATATCAGTTAAAACATATTAACAACATCAAGAATATGAAGAAGACTTGAATTATCCAATTTAGCTTTGTTAATGACATTTCTCAAAGTTAATACAGATCTGAGGAAATTTATAAATTGGGAAAAAAAAAAAATGTTTATTTTGTCATTAGGAATTGGATCATTTAGAAGATTTGTTCAACTTGTGGAGTTTCTAGAAGACATCACCTGAATCACTGATGATGGCTCATGGGTGGACGTTGTCTACCTTGACTTTGCTAAGGCTTTCAACTCTGTGCCGCACAAAAGACTTTTGGCAAAACTTTCTGCAATGGGGGTGAAGGATGATCTTTTTAACTGGTTAAAGTCCTTCATTCTCAACCGGAGAGAGGTAGTTACAGTTCTTGGGCAACACTCCTCACCATATGAGATGTCATCTGGGGTACCACAGGGATCTGTTCTTGGCCCCCTTTTGTTTGTTGCGTATATCAATGATATAGATGCTAACATAAGGAATACCACAGCACTGAAGTATGCTGATGACACCAAGTTGTACCTTGAGATAAAAAAGACAGATCCTGAACACTGCAGATCTTTATTACAGTCAGACCTGGAGACAGTGCAACAATGGGTCACTGACTGGCAACTGAAGCTGGCTGTGGACAAATGTACCACCATGCATTTGGGGAGGAAAAGCCCATCATACATATACTCCCTCCACAACACTAATATCAAGGAATCTTCTTGTGAACGTGATCTGGGTATTACTGTCAGCAGTGATTTATGTTGGATGAAACACATCTCTAAAATTGTCAAGCATCGCTCAGCAAGAATTTGGAATTTGCATCACCAGTCTGGAACCCCTATCTCGCTTGGAACATTAACCTCCTAGAAACTGTACAGAGACGTGCAATCAAACGAATACCCTCCATCAGGCATCTGCCATATTCTGAACGTCTTGCTGCCCTGGGAATGGATTCATGGAAAACTCTGGCATCTGGCAACTGACCTGGTAAATGCTTATAAGGTCATTAATCATCTTAACAACAGCAACCTTGAGCACCTTTTTGATCTCCATGTTTCTAACACATGTGGGTATGCCTACAAAGTCAGAAAACAGCATAGCTCACATGACTTTTTGAAACATTTTTTCACGCTCAGAGTTGCAGAGGCATGGAATAATCTGCCTGCGGGCAATTCTCATTTGATCAATGAGTCTGTTCAATACTTAATTGGGTAACTAATTAAGTAAGCAGCCTGAGTCCTTTGTGTATGAAAATGACTTGATTTGGTATTAAATTAGCCTAAAAGGGTTGATATGCCATAAAACAATCAACAATCATTATGATATATGCATAAAATTATAAGTTTTATATATTTTGATATTTATTAAAATGGAAAATATTAAATATTATAATATATTAAATAACAAACATAAAACAAACTGATATTTGATTCTTTGAGGAAACTATGCAGTTGAATTTAATAAGTTTTTATTATTTCCGATTTCCAGTGAAATTTGGAGTCGTTTTTTGGCGTTTGAATCTGAAGTTGGTGATTTAGCAAGTATTCTGAAAGTTGAAAAAAGAAGAGCAACAGCAACGAATCAGGTAAATAAGAATTATTGTAATCTAATTCCATTTCTCTCTTGTTTTCTTTTCCCTCTATGAAAAAAAATGATCTTCACATATTGTTATGTAAGGTAAATCTCATAGAAATAGGAATGAAGTCTTTGTTAAAATATCAGCACATAGATTATTTATAATTTTAAAATGCTTATTGCTGATTTTTCTTGTTTTTATTAATTTCATTCTTTAATAATGTTTAAGTATTTTATTTTATTTTTTTTTTTAAATTAATTTTTATTTTATTTTAATTTAAAAAAAATTAAGATAAAGGAAAGAAAATTTTTAAAAGTTTGTAAATCTTATTTTGCATATGTGGTGTTTCTTTTTTGTTTTCTTATCTGATTTTTTGTTGTTTTCTTTGTATTTTAGCTTCAGGAATTTGAAGGTAAAGAGACAGCTTTGTTAATTGACCGATACAAATATATGGACCTTTATCCTTGTTCTCAAATGGAATTGAAAGCTTTAGGTTATAGAGTAAGTATTTTGGACTTTTATTTTTAAATCTATTTATTAATACTTGTGTTCCTTAAACGTTTGACCTCTTGTAACACCTTCTGGTTAAAAATGAGACCGTCCAAGATGAAATGCAATAATGTAAATCCCAATTATCTGGTGTTGCTTATCCTCCACATTCTTATTTCATCACTTCAACTAAATAATGGACCATTCCGTTTTTAATATAAAGAAAGGGAAGAAAAAGGACATGCTACATAGGAAACATAAAAAAGGAAGAGAGTGAGGGGAAAGATAGAGGAGATAGGTGCGTGGAAACGATAACGCTAATCTGTTTCAATTGAACATAATGAAAAGATGAAAAAAAAAAAAGGAAAACAAAGAATGAGAGAAAGTTAAATCAAGAAAAAAAAAAACTGATCTTATTTAAAATCAGTTTTGTTTTAGATAAATTTGTAAAAGCAAAACTGAATATTTTCTGTAATTTCTGATTACTTTATCAATCAGTCAAATTTCCAAGTGTATCTCATTGCAAGATTCCTAACTAAATAATTCGAGATAAGAGTTTGTTGTATATTTTTCCAATAAAATTTTTATGTAATTAAGAAATCCAAAATTTAGTTGTAAGTCTAAATATACAAATACTGAAATGAAATCATTTAGTACACGATTGTTTATTTGGAAATAATGTTGAATTTTTAATCTTTTTTTATCAAAGAGTTATGCACCCCAGTATGCTGTACAATTACCGTCCGCTGGAGAATGTGCACCACGCAGTTGGAATGAGGAGGATGATAATCGAAAACGTCCAGAATATCCTAAACCTGACTTAGAACAAATGCTGCCTTACAAACCAAGACTTTTACCTCGTAAGTAAAATGAGAGAATCTTTTTATTAAATGGTTTCATGAAAATTATTTTGAAAATAAAAGTTATCATAGTTTGTTAATGTGTGTGTGTAGAAATATCTTTTGTCTCCTGCATAATATCAATAACTATTTTGTCTCCATTAATTTTAATCTTGTATTTTTCTTTTCCAGCAACTGGATCCCATCCATTACCAGGTGGCATATTTCCACTCCCCCCTGCCGCCTCTCAATTCCTTACACTCCTGCCACCACCAACTTGCTTTCATGTAAGTACTTACTCACTAATAATAATTGGGTTAATCGAGTCGACTTTGTTGTGTATTAACACTAGCATTATTTGAATCCATCATTTAGAATGTTGACTTATTTCTTTTTTTAAGGCAAGTAGATCCTCACCTCTTGGAAGTTTGTGGCAAGATAATCTTCCCACATTTTGTTGAAATTTATTTAGTAAATATCATTATTGTTGATTGTTAGAATGAATTATACTGAGAACAAAGAAGTTGTTTATATACTGGCTTTTTTGTTTTTGTTTATTATCTCATCATAAAATTAATTTGGAATTAAGTCTTTAGTCAAGAATCTAATTTGAGAAATTGTAAATTAAAAAAATACCCCCCCTCTCTCTCTCTCTCTCTATATATATATATATATATATTTATTTATATATATATATATATATATATATATATGTGTGTGTGTGTGTGTTAAATTGTAAGGGTTTCATGTATTCTTCACTTGTTTGTTATATAAAAAAAAAAGAAATTCAGAAGTTAATGGATTTTTATTGGAAGATGGTTTGTGTGTTGAAATTTATTTACTAAGGGATTTAATATTTTAACTAAAAAAAATTGGATAATTCTTAAATTGTGGCAAGTCATAGGTAAATTGAATTTTTGATTTTTTTGTATGTGGAGTATTGAGGGGGGGTTAGGTATTGGTGTGTATATGTATGTATATATATATATATATACACAATATTTTTTTTTTTAAGGCAAAATAATGCAGATTTATGTTGAAAAACATATTTAAATTTTCTTTTTTTTTTTTTTTTTTTTGTGCTCTTAATTTTCGGATTAAATCCATCTTCAGAGAGTTTATTATAGAGTTGAAAATATTCCATATCCTAAACCTGACTTAGAACAAATGCTGCCTTACAAACCAAGACTTTTACCTAAAAAAATATATCGTATTACATTTATAATTAATGCTTCTAACACACTATAAAAACAAACAAAAAATCTTTATATATTATTTAGAAAGTCCAAACTTGCCCACATCTAATATAAAACGTTGGCCTTTCTAGTCTGTTTTTAAAACTTCTAATAGCAAATAAGTAACACATAAAATCCCATTGATTTTCTTTCTACAACAAATTTTCTACTATTTGAAAATGAAGGATATAAATTGCACTGATTGAAATATATATAAAATTTTATAAAATAATAAAATTCGAAGGCAATACAATGCGTAAAAAATAAAGACAAAAAGATGTTTTATATGTCTATAAATTGTGACATATTAGACATATAAAACATCTTTTTGTCTTTATTTTTTACGCATTGTATTGCCTTCGAATTTTATTATTTTATAACATACTTAACAATGCTTCAAGCAAATTACCAATTACTTTTATATAAAATTTTATTTCATTTTAAAAAATGTCCATTTCATCTGCTTGATGTTAAATGATGTTGATGTATTTTTTTTTTTTTTCTAATTTCAGGGACCATTTGTGATCATAGATCAATTCATTAAACATATTACTAACATTACTTTGCCAGAAGGTTTGTTGCTTTTTTTTGTTTTCCTCTATCAATCACTTGTAAAGTATTCATTAAACAATTACTGAATAAAGTTTTCTGTCTTAATCTTTTGGCATTTCACTTTAAATATCTAAATGGTTCAATATATTTATGATAAAACTATATTTGTGCCATTAGTAAGTAAATTCTTATGAATCTAACCTATATTTTTAATCAATAAAATAGAGTATTATTCTTATAGTTCTCAAAAGTTAATAGATATTAATATTTTTAAGAAATAATTTTTACAATAATATAAAGGTTTTAAGCAAAGAATTAAATTTTCATTTCTCTGACTAAATTCTATTTCTAAATAAAAGGTAAATAATCTCTGAAAATTAACTGCAAAAATAAAAGTTAAAATATATTTTTGTATATTTTAAAATGTTTCTTGACTGATGTGAATAAATTTTCTTTTTTTCAGAACCTGTCATCATTCAAAATGGAACAGAATCTAAAATGGATCCTGGCACTTTGATTTCAATAGAAATTGCGACAGGTGTTCGGAAACGAAAGGCACAAGCAGCAGCAGCTGAGATGGGAGAGGAAAGTGATGAAGATAATCCTGAATTATTGGAACCTCCTGCTCATGATATTTATAGAAGTCGGCAACAGAAAAGAGTCAAGTAGAATGAATGTAGATAATGAAAGAACAAAGAACAAAACACCATTTTTCTTTTTTTTGATTAGTCCTGATTGACAATCAAGAAATGAATCTGGTGATGATTACAATTAATCTCAAATGTAGTCATGTGGTTGTGAGTGGCTAGAATTTTGTACACAACATTTTTGTACAAAAAAAAAAAAGGTTCAATTTGAAAAAAGGCCAACACATTTCTTCTACCTCTTTAGAGTACCAGCTGGCGGTGTTGTGGCTGGCGGTGTTTAAAAAAAAAAAAAGAAAGAAGGTTGGCATTTCTTAATAGAAAAAACCAAAAACCATTGGTCTTTATGAAATCCGAGCATTGTTGCTTGAAATGTCAAATGGAGAAGAAAATAATCCATTTTATTAAATTGAAATGGTTGATGTAATTTTAAAATTTTTAAAAAATTCTGACCTCATCAAAGATGAGAGAAATCGGCCCTTAAAGGACTTGTATTATCAAAATGCAACTGAAAATGTTTTTTACACTGGAGTTGCAAATTGTGACCATTTATTATAAAAAACCATAAAAACAAATCATTTTAAAATGGTTTCAAATCTTTTCATCTTTTTCCATCCAATTTTTAATCATCAGGAATTTTTGATTTTGAGAAATTTTATTTGATCATTCATTATTGGAAATTGTCACTGTGTATGTACATCATCTTTTAAGATCATTTTCTTTTCAACTCATAAAAATATTCAAGGCAGTCGATTCTGGATTTCTTAGCTCTAAAATTTCAGTTAATTCTAGAAATATCATCAGAGCTGCTTAATAGTCCTACAAAAGTTGACTTTTCATTTGAAATGTAATTTTACTTATAAAAGAAATTCTTTTATAAGTAAAACTTTCTTTTTATAAAAAACAAGGGTTTTTTTTCTCTTAAAAGTCTAAGATTTAAAAATAGCACAAATAAATGACTAAAGAATGTACAATATTGTCAGCTTTAATACTTAGCAAATGATAAAATAATATCAGTATTTGCTTATTATTTTTCCACCTAAGGAAAAAAAAAAATTTTTTTTTTTTTAATGCCAAGGTAGACAAGTACATTTTCTTTGTTCAATTGTTGATCATCTCTGTCCACTGGAAATCTGATTATCAGGATTTCTATTAGAAAATTTTTACTCAGCTTTTCAGCTGAGTAGGAATACTTGATCAGATGTGTTTTTTTTATAGGTTCTAAAAAATGTTCAGGTTTAAATTTAAATAGTTTTGTGAATTGTATGCAGATTACACACACACACATTAGTAAGGAAAACACACACACACACACTCCACTGTATTTTTTTGTTTAGCTGATTTAAACAAAATTTTAAAAAATGAACACCTTTTGTCTGCATAAACCTTTACACTGCTACTTTATGAAAATCATATTGCATTTTAGAGTGTTTTTTTTAAAACTGAAATTCAGAATCCTTTCTGCAAAAAAAAAAAAAAAAATGTTTCCCCTCAGCTGCTCTGTCCTGTAAATGTTTGCAGCTAATTTCATTTCTTTTCAACTCTTTTGTCTAAATGTAAATAGACATTTCTTTTGTCTATATGTAAATAGACATTTCTATCCACTGTCCAATCACATTGTGGCTTACTCACTTCAGAAATGGTCAAACTTGGATGATATGAAATTCTCATTGAATAAATGGATGTTGACTTTTTAGTGAAGTGTTGGGTTTTTTTGTTTATTTTTTATGCATTTTAAGTAAATTCATCAGAACGTGGAAATGTGTTTTAATGATAATAAAACATTTAATTCAGCCTCTCAAAAGTTTATGGATTAATAAGAACAAATACATTTTTCTTATTGTACTTCAGCAATGATTTGTCATTTTTTAAAGTTTAGGTACTGGGCTGAAAAGGGGAGGTCCCCTTAAGGAAAAATTGGGATTGTTAGTAAAAAGAAGCTGGTACCTGTGAAGTGGGGGGGGGGGGCAACAAAGTGAGTACTCAATATGATTAGAATTTTAGTTCTTTTGGGGGGGGATCCCCTTTTTGGCATACATGTCTGTTACCTAAACTTTGTCCCCCCCCCACAAATGTCTTGCTCTATTAAGTTATGTTTAATATTTCTTCCCTCTTGCAATATTCAGTGAGTGTTGGTTTTTACTTTAAATACAATGAAAAAAAAAACCTTTTTCTTTTCAATATATATGTCATTGTTAAACAATGATTATTTATTTGAAATACAAATGTTTTACACAAATATTCAATTAGACATAATTGGATCCAATTGTTGATGAAATACAATTTATCTTGTTATAACAAGCTGAGTTTAATATTTTAATAATATTAGATTATAGAAAAACAAAGTCAAATTGTTCTCTTAAATAATGTTCATAACTTTATGATTTGCACACAATAATCGCCAAGTTTATAACAAGCAGAATGAAATGTGGGATTCAAACTAGAAAAATTTGAATTTCTGAAAATAAGTTGAGGAGGTGAGTTTACAAAGTTTTATACAATTTTTATTTTTCAAACTTTTGATATCAAGAAAAATATTTTGTTTTTTTGTGCCACTTGAGTGGTGGCTGATTTTTGTCTTTTTAGCAACAAAAGTTGAGATTTAATTGGAGTGAAGAGGAAATATTGTTGTAGTCAATTAAAAAGGAAGCTGAAGTTAAAACTGAATATTGGGATATCCACTTTGTGTAGATGGCTACACCCACTCTCGGCTGCTATCATGGCATCCTGCATATTTTAGTGAAACAGGAATTTTTGGCAATATGATATGTTTTTGTTGGCAGGTAAAAATGACCAACTGAGAAATCATGAGGCACTGGGAATGATTTTCAAAATGTTTTCTAACATTTCCTTTTCAACTGTTCTCAACGTCCATCAAGAGTTTGGAGGGGATGATTATCTTTGTCCTCCAATTTTGTTGATGGTGTTATCTTTTGGGTACTTCAAGAAATTTGGGAGAGGTAGAGAATTCAGGATTTTTCTAATTACTGAAGTCATCATCATCATCTTCTTCTTCACTGTTATCTTCTGAACTCATTGAATCACTAAAACCATCTTCAGTTTTTTCTTGTTTATTTGATCCACTATCGGGAACAGCAGCGTTTGGATTGCTGAAAAGAGAAAGAAAAAAAAAAATCCTTGTGTTAGAATAATTCTTGTAGGTCAGCACTAAGTTGCTGTTTCAGTTCTTTGTTCTGGAAAATGTTAACCTTTGTTCCAGGGATCAACAGTATTGCAAACATTAATACTAGCAAGAATATGTGCACCCCCTCCAGGTGTAAGTATTTAAGTTTTAATACCGTGAAATATATTAAATTAGAAAGACTAGCGAAATTAAATAAGAACATAAAAAAAAAGATTACTTTTTAAATTATTAATTGGTTTTTATATAAAATCATTCATAACATTGATTTTAAAACATTGGAGAATAAAACAATATTAGAGATTAATAACACCAAGTAATTATTTATCAAACCCAGTTTTGTTAAAACCAGTATGCAAATTAACCACATTATATATTATGTAAACCTTTATTTCTTAATGATATATTTAAACGCACTAATAACATGGGCTGTTTTGAGGGAAATCTTACTCAGATTTTCATAGAGACCTTGTTACGAATAAGATTTATTCTATGTATTAATGATTTTGACTATATTAAATACTGATTGATAAACTAACGCAATTCCTGAGGGTATTTTGATGTAGTTTCAATTAGACAATGACTCTTAATTATAAGATTTTTTTAAAGATAGTTACTGAGTTCTATAAACCAGCATAGAATTTACTCGGATGTTATTTATTAAACAGATCCTATTTGTCTGTCAATAATAAATGTTCACCTTATAAGAACAAATAGTGCTAAGTTAGATGTTACCTTTCATTTTTCTAATCAGTATGAACATAATTGAACCCACTAAGATAGATTAAGTTAGCAATTTGCAATTGTAGAAAGTTTGGTTGTTATTAGGGGAATCCATTATTGTCTGATTAAACAGAACAAAAAATAATCACTAAAAAGCAAAGTCAATGTTTTATAGTAAAAAAAAAAACCATGGAAATTATTCAACCCTTAACAAAATAAAAGAAGCCATTGACTTACTTTAACAAATCTGGATCAAGTCCTTCTTGTTGCATTTTGAGTTTAACAGCTGGTTCAGGAACTCCCTTGGAAAAACAACGAAAATGGATTTAACTGATTTGATTTTTAATGTTATGGGGGATAAAAAAAAATATCTTAGAGAAACTCTGGTAGTATTTCATAACAGATAAAATTCACATTTCCTATAGTAATATAAAACAAAGATTGTTATATCTAACCAAAATCCATCTACTAAGATATACAATTTGTAGAAGGGTATATACCAATTAGTAGTGCCTGTATATTCTCGTCAGTTATCACAAAAATTAATTAAAAATAAATTGTTTATGCGGGTATTAAAAAAAAAAAAAAGGAGTATTTTGAATTAAACATTGAAATATTGTGCATTCATTGACCTTGTATAAATTCTGAAATATCAGTTCAATATCAAATGACAATATGGATATAACAACAGATAAAATAATAGAGAATTTACGTTTTTTTTTAATTACATTTTTCATTAAAAGAAAAATGAAAAGTATTTTAATCCAAGCATGTCAAACTGAGTAGTTCTCTAGGGCCACATATGACAACTCGGTATTTAAATCCTTCTAAATTAAAAGAACAAAGTGAAGATTGCTAATTTTTTTATTTTATAATTTCTTCTTCACTAAAAGCCAATGAATACGTATCTAAGAAAAACATTTTTGTTCAAAAAAAAAAAAAAAGGAAAAGACTATTACTGACTAAATTCAAATAATAAAACATACAAGTCTCACTGTTACTTTCAATTATAGCTACATGTTGATTGAAAGTAGGAGAAGGCAAGAAGAAAGACTCACTCCCTTTTATTGACTGAAAAGAGAGACAGTGCGTTGATAAAAGATTCTGTTTCTTAACAACACATTGCTCTAATGAATATAAATGAACATTTTCAACCAAGAATTTTTTTAGAAAGGGGCTTTAAAAGAGGGCTGCATGTTTGACATGCCTGTTTTAATCTATGTTTATATACCAATATATACTCATGTAAGGAATGAATTTTAGCATCAATTTTTCATTTCAAAAATATTTTTGTATGTTAGCCAAAAATGAGGTTGTCTATTATTTTAGTTAGAACAAAAGAGAAAGATTGAAGTTTTGATAAACAATGCAAATATGTTAAAAGATTTCTAAGTAAAAATCTTAACTCTTTATAAATGTTCAAATGTTAAACGTACCACACTCAACATTTTGAAATATTTTGCATATCTTGGATCCTGGGAAACTGTCACTTTTGGTTTTTCACTTGAAGTAGAAGGGGTTGTAGCTGCTGTTCCAGGGGTGGTTGGTTCGGATTTTGGTGTAGAAGTTTCACTTTCCTGGGTACAAGAAAAAAAAAAAAAAAAAAAAAAAATGAAATTTAAGAAAAACCAACAAACAATTCTACTGTTAACAACATGAACAAACTATTTGGAAAAATAGACCCTAAAAACATTGAAATTTGGAAAAAGAACCAGCCTCCTATCAAGGATGTAGGCTCATAGATCTACAAAAATTACCTACATAAACACTTGATATTCAATCGTCAGCAGAAATGCTGATTTCAGAAGATAACTAAAGATGCATCGTTTTACCCAATTTCTAATAGAAGGAAAATCTAAAATGATATCCAAATACTTATACACATAAGAGTCATACACTACAAAGAAGAAGAAATAAACCAAAAACGTTTTCAGCATAAAATAAAGAATAAACTGTTTTGCTTATTCATCTAAATTATAATCCATTTTTTGTATTTCATCTTAACAACAAAAATGACATGTTATAGTGAGATTTTTGGGTTATTTCCTATCAGTCTAACATAAATAAAGGGGAACCACTCTTGACCGATAAATTATTTATTGATCCACTAGGAAAAAAGAAGACAGGTTTAGGGTTAGTTTAATGGGAAAATAAATAAAATTTATCGGTCAAGAGTGGTTCCCCTTTGTTTATGTTAGACTTATAGGAAATAACCAATTTTTGTTAGCAGAATATAGTTAAAACTAACAGGACCTGTGGATATACCACAGTATGATAATTCAATCATTACAATGTTTGCTTAAGATCTATAGCTAATGGTTCAATATGTAAAAAGTATAATAATTTTCATTTAATTCTCTATCACTCTTTTCTTATCTTTTCATTATGTTTGATAGAAACAGATTAGCTTTATCCCTTCCACATGCTCACCCCCTCTCTATCATTTTTCTACTCTTTATTATTTTTATGTAGCATGTCCTTTTTCTTCACTTTCTTTCTTCATAATGAAATCAGAATGGTCCATTATTTAGCTGAGGTAATGACACTCATAAGAAATAAGAATTCAGCAGATAAGCAACACCAGAAAATCAGGATTTACATTTCATACTTGGATGGTCTTATTTTTAACCAGAGGGTGTTGCAAGATGATAATGATCACACAATTAAGGAACATGAGTATTAATATATAAATGCTGTAACAAAGCAATTTTTAATCCAATCCACAATAATTGATAATAGTAAAAAGGTTAGTGTTCACATTCACCTTGATCATTTTAGTTTCTCAAGGGAGATAACCATAGAGTTCTTTCCCTTTTTATTTGGAAATCATCTACATAAAATGTGACACACACACACACTTATCAGTCATGTAACTTGTATCACTACAACAACATGAGAAATTCTGTTGTTGAGAAAAAATGTAAATGAAGAAAGAATAAGTTGAAAAAGAAATTGAAGAAGGGAGAAAGAATATGACATGACACACAAGAGAGAAAGCTACAGTAAGTTATTGTGACCATGTGCCAATAAACAGTTGTTTCTTTTTTTTTACTGAAAGCCCCAAGGATTTAGTCTTCTTAGGAATATGGTCAAAATTTAACTTTTTGCACAATTCCCAGTGGATCACCTTGCATCAGTCATGCCTAGTTTTGTACTTTTTTTATGTTAATTTACTGCAGTTGCTCATGTGATTAAATGTTTTGTTTTTGTCAATATTTTTATTTTCTCTCATTTTTACTCTATGGTCTGTTCTCTTTTGCTTGTTAATTAACACAAGGTCTGGTCTTCTAGCCGGCATTAAGTGATCCATCTATGTATCAAAATCTCAATTTTATGCTTCTCATTGCCTCAGACTGATTTGAGTTTGTTCATGTACCATTTAGAAGTATGGTTAAAATTTAACTTTTTGCACAATTCCCAATGGATCACCCCCTCCCCCCAAGTCATGCATACCTTTTGTGCTAGATTGCTGCTGTAAAACCACTGATAGTTGTTATCAAAGAAGAAGAAAACAGAAATGGGAACATTGCAACAGAAATTGAAAGAAATGAAAACGTTTGGCCCAATTGACTTTACAGAATCCTTTAATTGTTTGTTTCTTGACTCCAGAAAAGATTCAATAGTGTCACACAGACAGACAGACAGAGAGAAAAAGAAAATTAAATGAAGATTATTATACTTTTTGCATATTGAACTATTTTCAATAACTCTTAAGTAAACATATCAAACGTAATAATTAAATTATCACACTGTGATATATCCACAGGTCCTGCTAGTAAAGATAAAAATTGTTATGACTCAATTTTGTGCTTAATGCCAATTGAAAGTGGATTTTAACGCTTTTTCTACTAATGCCATTCGCACTTGGTTTAATGATTGACAAACGAGGATTTGATTGTTGATCATTTACAACTGAAAAGAAATGGATTTATTTGTCTTTTTTTAAAACTCTAAACCATTTCCTAAGAGCTGACGATCTCAGGCGCTTTCGGGATGAGGGGTGCATTTTGATAGCTGTTTGGGGCATTCTAGTAGATAAAGGGTTAAATGAATATGGATTAAAAAAAGACTTGAGGTTTTTGATGAGATATTTATTTAGTTTAATGGCATATCAACCCTTGTGGGCTATTTAGTGCCTATGATTTGAAAGCAATTAGTTTGTAGGTAAATATTTTTGTTTTTTGTTAATCAGTAAAAATCAAAAACTAAATTTTGCACTTTTTCTTATAAACATATTAAAGTATATGCACAATTTTAATGCTAAATGACATCACTTTTCTGAATTAGAAGTCAACACATACATTCCAAAATAGATGAAACTCCTTTTTATATATATATATATATATATATATTTTATTAAAATATATTTATATTGCAAAGAATTACTTTCAAAAGACTCTTAGTAAATTAATAGCTGGTTTCATTTAATCTAAATAAATAAAATACAATGCCTGTATGTATGTTTGTGTGTTTGTGTTGTACACCCATAACTTTCTCAGCTGCGCAGCTACAGAGTTGATATTTACACTTTGACAAGGTTCACAAAGTGATGAAGGGAATGAGGGAAATGTCCAGTGATCAGTCCAAGAAAAGTATTGCCAATTTCTATCCAAGTTACTAGGACCAACTTCAGAGAATTCAAACTTCATACAGCAAGTTGTTTAGTGTTTGTGACTTTGATATACTATATTTTAGGGACTGGTAAACTGAGCCTAAAATGTGTTTTTGACAAAATGACTTTAGCCCCCCTACAGAAAATAATTTATCAAAAATCAGGGAATTATCGGATTTTAATGAAATTTTCAGAGTTTATATATCAATGAATGATCTTTATAATGCATTATTTATTTTATTTCAAAACTTTCATTTTTTTCAGGTCGCTTAATTTTGACCCCCCACCTATGTTGGGGGCGTAAAATGTTTTTCAAGTTGGTCATATATTGTACTAATTACAGTATAAATAATGAGATAAAAGACTGAACTTATGAAAAGAAACAAAAAATTTTTTTTTTATGGTTGCGCTTCTATGAGAAAATAAGTATCGAAAATCGAAAAATAAAATGTAAAAAAATAATAAATAATTTATTTTTTGGAGATTTTTTTTACTCATTTCGATAATTATTTAATTGGCTATTATTTTATAAAAGAAAAAATTATACATCGATGTTTTTTCTGCTTAAAAAGGGGAGGGGGTACATTTTCAATCTAGTTTTTCTTCAAAACATATACTTTTTTCAAAAAAAATAAGGTTTGCATTAAGTAGATATTTATTTTTAGAATCTAAAAATATAACATTTTAAACTTAACATTAGGATTTTCATATTTTAAATGAATTTTATATATTCATTTTTCATAGCAAAAATACTAAATTAAAGTTTTGAAATAAAATAACTGATGCATTATAAATCTGTCTGGGGATGCAATTCCAACAAAACCCTGTACCAAGATCAAACAAAACCTTTTTTTTTTTAGGGTAGAATTTTATGAGGAATCCAGTGGTGGTATTTAATAGTTACCCTTGAATTAATTAGGATCTAAATTACTGTGGTATGAAAAAATAGGAGTGGGGGAAAAAATAAATAGGCTAACAGGAATAACTCTGATAAATTTCCAAATTTAATGAATTTCCATATTGAGCATTCTGTTTATTAGAACCTCTTAAATTAATGATAACACTGTTGATATTGTAACTCGCTCCATTTCCCAAAAGTAATATTTTGTTATTGGTAAATGGGGGTTAATATGCATAAATTTCCATTGTCACATTTTCAAAATAAGCACATTGAGCGATATGTACTGCTATCCAATGGTGAGCAATATGAGATTTAAAAAGTGTATACTTAAATTTAGTCTGATACTATATAACCTGGGAAAGGTTAGGAATATACAGATAGGAAATTATAGAAGTTGTGGCAAAAAGTTGTCATTTTCAAAATGATAAAAATTATGAACAGCAAAGATAAATGATCTTCTAAATGGTTTGAAGGTTGGAGTGAAATTTCTAAAATCAAAACCTGTGAAAGTTGTCTTTATTTTGGGGAGTGGGAGTCTATTTACCTTTCACCATTACAAATGTATTAAAAAACCCCACAAAACCCAGCATTATTTAGCACTGACTGACCTGTGTTGTGGTTGTTGTTGTTGTTGTTGCTGCTGCTGCTGGAACAACTGAACTCTCACTCGTTCCTGCAGGAGACTGAGAAGCAACTGATGAATCTGTGGCTGGAACTGTAACATTTTCTAAACCAGGAATGGAGGAAAGCTGAAATATAACATTGTTTTACATTTAGAAAGTAACCAAGTAAAAATCTGTATTATTATTTTGGCATATTTTTATGGACAATGATGATGCTTTTCTGTCTAGGATCAGAGTGAAGTATCTGCCAATGTCAGCCTCTTCTGAAATCACTGACAAAGAAACCTTCATAATATGAAATGTGAAAGAATTAAGAAAAAAATAGGAGGAAGTGGAAAGAAGAAAGGTAGAAGGTAAGAAATGGAAAGAAAACAAATTCATGTTTGTTTGTATTTATGAGATGAGGCTTGATATGAATAATTTTGTTATTTCAGACTGTTGTTCTCATCTTTATTGTGATTATATATATATATAAAAACACAATGTTCAGACCACTGTAACTTTGGGCCTTGTTTAAGTGGGTTTTTAAAAAAATTACCTTAGAATAAGTCATCATCAAACAATAACATTAAATTCAAAAATCGTTTCAGAGCTAAAATATTGTTACCAATAGTTCCAAGGTATTTTTATAAACACTAAATATCTGTTCAATCAATAGTTTAATTTAAATTTTCAAACCTATTTACTTTAGATTTTTAACGGCTAGGCTTCATAGAATAATCTTAACAGGAAGTTATAAGATACAGAACTACATTTTGGGACCTTCTCATTTCAAGTTCCAAGTTCCAAGTCAGATGAAAACGGTTAGATAAACAATTGTATTCTTTACGACAATTTGAAATTTCTATTTTAGAATATGTAATTTTCTACCATTTTATTTTTTCTATATCTAATCCCATTTCTGTCAATAAGTCTGGTGGCATTTATACTGCTTGAAGCCTCTTGAATTAGTGGTAATGATGTTTTAGCTCCAAAACCACATTTGAATTTAAGGTTATTGTCTGATGATGACTTATTTTAAGGTAATTAAAAAAAAACAACAACACCTAAGCAAACCCGAGTTTACAGTGGCCTGAACATCGTGTTCATACATACCACAATAAAGATGAGGACAACAGTCCAAACCATCAAAATTATTCAAATCCATGTTTGTTTGATGTTTAGATAAAAACATGGATGGGAAACAAAGATATGAAAAGGTAATTTTGAACCAGATCTATTTGACCCATAGATGGAACCCCAACGTGTACTACTACTCTGAATCAGAGTGGATCTGGGAGTAATGACAATGAAGGAGTATTCCTCAGGTCTACAGAACTGGAGCTTCACCATCAGATTTAATGACAATGACTCAGTCAAGATCTTTTGTGTAAGAAGCCATGTATAGTGTCATACCCAAAAGACAATGACTCGAATTTTTCAATTTGAATTCAGATCTAGACCTTTATAGATTTGACTGATGGGTAATAACCTTAGCTCTGATCTCCGCTTCCGGTTTGCATGCAGCTGTGAGAAGGATTGTTAGTTCTAGTTAGTTTGAGCTAGGCCATTGAATGATGAAGACGGATAAGCTTGGCTCCCACGTGTAGTTATGGTCCGATGATTAAGAAGATTAAATAAAAATGTGATTCACAAAAGAGAGATATATCTTGTGTTGGTGACAACAAGCAAATGAATCACCAAGGGAGATCACTCAGTCGGTAGGAATCGCTGGCCTCTGTCAAATCAGAGCATGAGTAGCAGATTGAGTAATCTGATCTGTGTAGTAAAGTGGGGAGCTGATGGTAGGTGTGGCGCTCCACATCAGAAAAAACTTGGTTTAGTGTTAGTGAAAAGGGGATAGACTCCCTCACTGTCTGGCTGATACCAATAATAGGTCACTCCATTAAAGAAAAAACGAATTTCTAAATAAAGGCATCAATATCATCATGAATTGGTGTTAGGAGTTCTAAAAATGGCAGCATATAGAGATCATTTCTAACTCATTGGAGCAAAATGTAGAGTTAATCTGGGAGAGTTCATTAGTTGCCTACATTAGAGAATTTCAATTTACAAAACAAAAATGCAATTAATGTTATAAACAAAACAAAGACAACATAATAAATAGTAATCAAATTTAGAAAGAATATCCCTAACCATCTCAAAATCTAAACAAAATGATTATTAACAATAAAAACCTCCAATTCAAACATTAAAGTTATAACAAAGATTAAATTTCTTACCAACAACACAGTAAATATACTTAAATGAAGTACTAATTAGTATATGTAGGTACACCAATAGGTGTTTAGCCAAATAATCAAATATGCATTTTTTAATCTCATTCCTTGTCAATGCACTTTATCCTTCTCAATTAATCACATAAAATGATCAATTACACATAACAAAATTTCAGCTAAAAATTCTGCTGATAACTACGTGAGATTGTTGATCAAACTTCATTATATAGAAAATAATTTTATCTCCTTTTATAAAATGGTTGATTTTATTTTGATAAATCATAATCAGACAAAACTGAAGTGAAAATCCACCAATTATTAGAAAGCAAATTTTTTGGTTTTTAATCTTATGTCCACTTACAGTAATGTATAATCAGAAAAATAAGAATTTATGAAGGGCAGTGACTCAAAATATATTTGTATTAAAAAAAAAAAAAAAAAAAAAAAAATACTTACTTTGGCTTCAAGAATGTTCATCATTATCTCAAGTCGCTGAATGCGATAAGACAGGCTTTCTAGTTTTTCCTCGCATACTCCAGAAAATTTATTCAAGAAACGTACAGTGTGTGTCACAAAATGGTTTAGGAATGCCAATGTTCGCTTTTGGTAAATAGCTTCACACTGAAAAAAAAAAAAAAAAAAAAAAAATATATATATATATATATCTATATACATATAAAAGGAAGTTTGGTATGTACGTGTCGATGTATAAGTCCAAAATGGGAGGTCACTGATTCAAAATCTTCCATAAACATTAATATCCTTCTAAGAAACACGCCAAATTTGGTTTTTGATTTTTAATAATTAAGTGATATAATTCAATAATTAAAATAAATTAAGAAATACCTTATACTCACGCCTCCACCACCCCCACCCAACTCACGTCGGCATGAGTTTAGTTTTGAACTTCCCAGACAGTAAGGTCAGTCTCTATTTGATGTGGGTACACCTCTGCACCCACCCCTCTTACTGTATGAAAAAAAAACCAAAAAACAATGTTCATTTCTAATGAAACAAAAACTACCCTCCCACACCATCTCCTGTCGGCACAATTCAAGCTTTGTAATAGCGTTGACTGGTTCCTAACTATAATTAAAAAAAAAGACGAATTCTAAAATAAATAAAAAAACCCTTCCACCCATTCGTCGACACAGGTGTTGAAACCGCTTTAAAACAAATAATGAGCATCAGTAAAAAAGCAAAATGATATTACATATGTAATTAATTTATGATACATTTCTGCCTAAAAATTTATGAAAACGGATGCTTTGTCTGAAGTAAAAATACGTACTATAACAAACAGGTTATGGAGATTTTAAAACAATTCATGCCGTAGTCATGTTTGTTTTATTTATTATTACTGGGTATTCAAATTATTTTTAATTCATTTTTTAAACATATTTTATCTATTTAGACCAATAGATGGGACCTGTAGTGGTCGTACTTGGTAGACCTAACAAGTACTACCCCCGGGTCAGTGTGGGCCTGGGAGTAATGGCAATGAAGAGGTACTCCACACTTTCCAGAGCTACATGAATCTCACCCCTACATTCAGTTTTACCATCAGAGCCATATGGTAGGGACAATCATATAGGTGCTAGAGCTTGATATAACCAGCTGATTGATTAGAGGGACCTCTACAACCACCCGTCTAGCCCAAGTAATGGTGCATACTATGGACTACTTGGCAAACACCACGGGTCGTCATCTACAGCCAATAGGTGGCCCAATTGGAAAGTGGTTTTACTCGCAGAAGTGCTGTTGGCATAGTGTATAGCCTCAGGCGATAGAGCTAAATAAATAAGGACACATATTTAATAATTAGCTCCTTTTAATTGTTACTTTTTAGGGGTAAATAAAAAAATAAATTAATATTTTTTATCACTTTAATGCAACAAGCAATTAAGAAAAA
Organism: Doryteuthis pealeii; assembly: GCA_023376005.1. NCBI lineage: Eukaryota > Metazoa > Mollusca > Cephalopoda > Myopsida > Loliginidae > Doryteuthis > Doryteuthis pealeii. Next base: position 147,230,097 of record CM042140.1, read on the forward strand.
CAAGCAATTAGGAACTGAATTTAAGTTTTTGTCATATGTACAAAACAGTTTTTGAAAAATAGAATTATATTTCAAAACACTCAAAAGTTAAGAATTACATTTTTTTAAATATTCTATGAATTATTTTCCTCTTATTCTCTCTAACCACTCACTACCTGGTGTTAGAATTTTTTATTAGTCTGGTCATGGACCGGGTACTTTTGCTAGTATATATATATATTATTTTGACAAGTTGAATATTAATGCAGTCATAAAGATTAACAAATTATGCAACAATTGGTAAATTTGAATAAGCTAGAGTAGCCAGTTATAAATTTTCCTAAAGGAGAACATTTCTATTTAAAAAGGAAAAGGACTTATGTTATGTGTATTGGAGAGTTAATTAATAAACTACATTTTCCCCTTTTATTGTCAAATGTCCACATCACAATGGTATATTGTAGAGAAAAGATGAAAATCATCTTTTCTGCTCTTAGATCTAAAACCAAAGTCTTTGGTCTATTCATGGCTAAAATCAATCTTTCTTTTTGGAATATTTTCAGGGGGGTAAATAAGCACACAAGCCTTATATGCTCTCAACAGGGACAGTGTGCAAAAATATAGGGGAGGGGGTATCCCCAATCTTGTAATTTAGCCCTGTGGAATGTGTATTTGAACACCCCTCTACTATCCATAGTGGGCTATTCCATGGGGTGTTCTTGAGTGGTGGGAGAAAGCTTGTTACCATGGTGACAAATTAGGGTCCTCTCACAATATGTAAAGATTGTGAGACTATCCGTCTCTGCAGCTCACTCACTCTCATTGCACTATGTCAACCCCACACAGTTATGTGTTATTTCTTGAATCAAAATGTACAAACTTGAGACAGGTCCAAAAGGAAAGAAAAAAAAAGAAAAAAAAGTAAAGGAGGAGTATGTGATGCCCCCCCTCCCCCCGGTTGTTCTCATTCTCTGGCCCTATAAACTGATGAAGTCTTGACCTATATGCAATGGAGTCCCTCTAATTAACTTATGGTCAGGACCAAACACCATATGAAAAAATTCTTATATCATTAGGATTTTTATTAAAGGGTTTAGCTCAGTTGGTAGAGCATCCAACTAGGAAACACAAGGTTCCGGGTGCAATACTGGCCCTCACCAACTTAGTGTACAATTAGTACAGGGATCTGTGCAGTAAAGTAAGGAGCTGATGGTAGTTGTGGCACTCCACTCCAGATGCCAAAAACAATCTCCTTGGTCTAATGCTAGTGAAAAGGGGATAGACTCCCTCGCTGTCTGGCTGATACTGACTTTAGGCCAATGACGAGTATATTCATAATGAAAATTTTTGTATTATATATTTTCAAATATATTTCTAATATATATATATATATATATATATATATATATATATATATATATATTAATTTAATAATATGTATTATAATTATTATAATGTGTACGGAAATAACCTACTCGAGTTTCACCATAAGGATTTTCTCTTTACATAAAAAAAGAAAAAATTATATATATATATATATATATATATATTTGGTGTTAATGTGGCATGTCTTCATATCTTTTTTGGAGATATCTTTGAAGTATAGCCATGGTCGTTTAAAATTACAAACTTGGAAGTGAATTTGAAGTAGAGACAAAATATTACAGAAAGATCTGAAATGACACAAGAAGAAGATCAAAATAATTGAAGTAAATTTTTGAAATAAATGTTGATAGGGGGGTGGGGTGGCAGAGAAAAGATGATATCTAGATGAAATATTGTACAATATTTATTTGCTTTCCCATGTGTGTCAATGTGATACCGGATGTAATTACAGGCCTCAGGGTGTGCAACTGGAGAGGTACTGACAGAGAAATGGATCTCCAGGAACTACATATACCTATTAAATTATTACTGATTCTTTGCAACAAATGACCAGAGATTTGGCAGAAAGTAAAGGAAGAGCAGATAACTCATTTTTACAGTAATTATAAAATTAAAATAATGAAAGTTAAAAAGATAATGACAAATGCAACTTCCATTTTTGGAAAATTCATTTTATTTGTGGCTAAAATTTTTTGGTTTCTAAATTTTATAATAATAATAATAATAATAATAAAATATTGATAAAAAAAAAAAATATGAGTATGAATATATAAATGATAAAACAGAGGCATGTCGTCAGGGTCAGTTGTGAGAGGAAGGGCCATCTATTAAGTCCTGCGGGCAAAAGTACAGTGTGTGCTTTTTTTTTCATGCAGATTTAGCTTCTTTTTTTAAGTGTTTAAAAAAGGAAGAGTGAGCTTGATTCTCACTGGGTGCTCTATACTTGTGACTTTGTTGTACCTTACTAAATTTATCAATACAATTTATTAATTTTGTTTTTCTCGTTTGTGTTTTTTCAATTTGAAATATTTTTTTCTTGATTGCTGTTTATGTTTCAGGGGTAGAGAAACAAAAAATATCTGCAATTGGATTTGGTAATTTTGATCTTGTTGTTGTGTCCAATCTCCTGCCTTTATTTACACTAGGTTTTAGGACGCCGGCATCAGGTGAATTTTGGACCCAACTTAGATATTTTCAGAGTTGTGTTTTTGTCGCTTTTTGTTGGCAAATCAATGTAGATATTTTACACAGCCCCACCCCCAGATTTTTATCAGCAAATCAATGTAAATATTCTATACCCACCTCCGATAGAATTTTTACAAAACTCAAACTTCAAAATAATTTTCATACCATATGCTAGGGACCTCCAAAACAACGCCACGTGATCATTTTATGCTATTTTGAAGCAACCATTCAAAACTTATTTGAACATTAAAAATAAAAAAAACTCTTCCGCCAAAAATTACCAAAATAAAAAGTTAACTTAAAGATCAAATTATCTGATTGGGAAAAAATTACACACAGTTATCTTGAAAAATAAGTAAAAGAAATACTGTTTTTTGTGAAGGAAGTGCTTTTTTTACAATGCCCAGCGCTAATTTACATATTAGCACCCTTTGACAATTATATTTTTTAATATACAGGTGACTATAATCAACATAATTATTTTCTTGTGCATTATGCAATAACTGATTATTATTAAAGGATTTATTATTCTTTTTTTAAACTGTAGTAAGACTGGAATAGAAGATATTCAATGTGACTCGCATTTAGTTTATGAAAAAATTAAAGATAACCAATGTTCAGTGATAAAATGGCCTTCCATACATTCTAGGAAGCAAACATTGTTATTCAAAATTCTATTTAAAATACTTATATATCTTGGTCAGGTTAAATTTTGAATTAATCAGAATTCTAAAATTCAGTGTTATATCATATTAAAAGATTAGTGAAAAATTAGATTTGTATACAAAAAAAAGTTTTAAAAAAGTAGATTTTTAAACATTAAAAAAAAAAAAAAAAAAAAAATCAAAATTATTTAATCACATAAAGGAATTAAAATCTCTCAAAAATTAAGGTAGAAATTTCTAAAATCTTTTGATATAATTATTCTGATTCTTATCTTTATTGATAAAAATTAAAAATCGTATGAAAAATTTTTTTCAGATTTCATAAAATGAAATGGAGAGGGCAGACCTCGAAAGAAATTTCCCCTAATATATTTAATGAAACCTATTTTAAACATAAATTCATCTAAAGGTGAATAAGTATCGAAATTTTAATGAAAATTTGATTCTTACTTGATTTTTCATCACTTTTTTTTTTTAGAAAACCTGTAGGGCCTACAGTGTAGACGTAACTTGTATTTGGCTACGTTAAATTTCAATTGATTTAATGGTGCGAAAATGTAAACAAATGTTGTTTTCGTTCATAATTTCCGTAAGCTGAATTTCTTTTTTTTTTAATCATCAGGAGTTTTTTTTTATGTTTCTTCTTTTGAATGGTCTAAAAGTTTTTACGATAATATTAATCTTTATTCAAGTTTCATGGTGTTAAATATACGGGGGGGGGGGTTAAATTTTACACGTCGAATTGTACACTGTCTCTTTTGATTTTACAGTGCCCCCCCCCACCACAACCACCACTAAAATACAAATAAAGACTCAAACAATTTTTGCCAATTAAATTTGTACAATATACTTTTACAAAACAAACGGAAATTTTAAATATAACAACATATACGTTTTTTTTTTTGTATAAAAAATAATTTCTAGTTTAAGGTTTTGTTTTGAAACCCGAATAAAAAATCTGGGGGGTTAGGCGTGTAAAATGTCTACATTAATTTGACGATAAAAAGCGATAAAAACACGACTCTGAAAATATCTAAGTTGGGTCGGAAATTCGCTTTCGGTGGCCTCGCACCAGCACGGTAAAACCTAGCGTAAATTAAGGCAGGAGGCCGGGACGACAAAGAATCAAAATTACCTTTGGTTGTTTTAGAGAGTTTAATAAAATTGATAGGTTAATTATTTTTAAAAGACAAAAATCCTGGATGAAAAAGAGAACTCTCAATAAAAAAAACAAAAAGTGTGAAGAAATTTGAAATAAAATTTAAATGTTGATGGGCGGCAACAAACTTTCCTTTTTCTTTTTCATGATGCACATGACTAAAAAAAAAAAAATCTTAAAATTTATTTTTATTATTTAAAAATACGAAACTAAAAATTAATTTATAAAAATAAAAAGACACGTACTTTTCAAAAATTTAACTTTTTCTCCATTCCAAAGTTTTTTCCTATGTTGATTGATAAATTTAATTATATTACTAAATTTCAACAAGTTTAAATATTAGAAACTTTAGTGACATCAAATAAACAATATTCAAACAGTTGTTTAAAAAAAAATGTTCACATTTAAAAAGATATGATGATTTATTATCACTATCTTAAATATTTACAGAAATTATTAACCGTATAATAAACCAAAGAGCAAAAAAAGAAAAACATGAAAATCTTTTGTTCATTATTTATTTTTTTATAAATTAAATAGAGCTGATTGTGTAAAAAGAAAAAAAAAAACACATGGATAATTGAATTAGAATATGAAAATAAAAGACAACCAACATTTTATCGATCCCATCTTTTAAATGCATCTAATCATATTTTCAATTGGTAATTTTTTTTAAATTAAAAAAAAAAACAATAATTGATAAACAATGAATTTTTCTATCATGTGTTTCAGGCTATGAATTATTTATTTTTTGGTGGTCAGCTGAAGAAAGACGATACGCCCATAACAATAATAACACTTTTTTTAAACATAAAAACAATTTTACCTTTGTATAGTCAATTCCTGTGCCGACCAGCGGCAATCCATCTGCATCCATATTGCTTAATATTTCTTTTTTTTAAAACGACCAGAAAAGTCGATATTAATGACAAATTATTTCACAATCATTAAAGATAGCAGAAACAAACAAACTACTTCCAGCCAAAAAAATGAAAGGAAGTTACCTCTGTTATGACATCTCTGACCTTTGTAGCATTTATGACCTATTATATTTGTTGCGATACTGTTATTTTTTTTTTTTGTAATTTCATCGTTTTAGGTATGCTAATAATTATCATTACTCTTCATATTAAATTCAAAGCACAGTGGTATACTTTAAAACTCAATTGAAAAGCTTCATATTAAAAGTCATAATTAACACCGATGATGAAAAAGCGTAAAAATTCCCTTGTGGCCACCGAGTGACTAAAAACGCATTTTTTAAAATCTACCATCGGAAGGAGATATAAACACTGCTGTTAACCGATTGAAAACAAAGATCGTGACTCAAGCATATTTTCTTAAAAACAAAAATCTCGGAAGTGATTGAATATTTACTTTTATTGATAAAACAAGTAAAAGAGCAATAATAATTTTAAGCAAGGAGGAGTCTGTCATTTTGTGCTGAATTGTGCCGGAAGTAGTATTTAGGAGAACTTCCGGTGTTGAGAGACTCTTACTCGAAAAGGTGGCCGCCGCTTCTTGTGTTTTTCTGATTAGCGGATACAAAAATGGAGAACCCGCCGCCTTTAGAGACGGTACATCAGGCTTTACAGGCTCTATACAACAATCCTGATGTTGGAGGAAAAGAAAAAGCATCCGTATGGCTAGGGGAACTTCAAAGATCGGTAGGTTACCAAATTTCAGTTCTCTGCATGTGTTCTATTATTTCGGCTTTGATGATAGACTTCTTGGCTTTTTCTTTTTTTCTTTCTTTCTTAAACCGTCATTTTCGCTTTCAGTTACAATCTTATTCCTTTTTTTTTCATTATTCCATATTTCATAATATCCTTATTATCTTGAAAATAATATTAGATAAGTTCATTGGGCAGAATCTATTTTTAAGGTTATTTTTTTTCTAAATTTCTTTCTTTCATTCATGTTTTGCTTAGCTTTTTTCCCTTTTTTTTCTTTTTAAATCCAATCTTGCTGTGTCCCCCCCCCCATTTTTTTGTGTCCCAGAATCTTGTGCTCTTGCTCTCTTTTTTTCTTCTTTCATTTATTATTACTTCAAGATAAGCTAAGTTTTTTAAAATCTAATTTTTAGACACTTTTATTTGACATAATTCTTAAAACAAAAACAAAAACAATTCTTGATGTCGCACTAAATATGTTTTAATAGAATTCATTCAACAGTCAAATGTTCAAACTATTATACAATAACATTAATTTCAATTTTGTTTTTATATATATTTGAATTTCTTTTGCGATTTTTATTTTACTTTTGACACTATCGGAATTTTCCTAAATTTTATAAAACATTGAATCGAATGATCATCGGAGACGGCAACGTGATTTATGTATTTTAATTTTTCCCCCCTCATCTTTACTCTTATTTTATAAGATGGTTTTTAAAAAAAATTAAAATTTTTCCCACTCAACTAAAAATAAATAGATCTAACACGTGTATAATAAGTTAGGATTTTTTGTTATATGTGTGTAGTGCCTAATAGTATAAAAATGAAACAGGTTTATCTTTAAAGAAAAATGATTAATTAAAAGAAAATGGATTAAAAAACAAACAAAACAAAACAAGAAATCTTACCAATATGCTGAAAGCGTAAAGTATAACAATCATTGTATAAAATCCGATATAATGTTTGGTTGTGAAATATAGATATATCAATTAAAAATAAATTTTGACAAGTGAACATTAAACTTTAATCGGTTAATTAAATAACAAGATATAATTCCACTTGTTCTAAGTTGGGTTTTTTAAGAAACTGAATGCATCAGATTGAATTGTTGTAAATTTTAGTTTTATTATTAAACAATATTGTGTATTTTATCTATTGGATTTTCTTGAGATTTTTCATTTCCGTTTTTAAACTATGATTGAAATCATCATTTTTAATAAACTGGAACGAATACCAAAATTTCAAACGTATTTAAGTCTCTTGTAAAGTATTGTGATTGATTAAGTCGTTGGGGTCTTTAAAACTGTCGAGGGGAAAAAAGATGAATCTTAGACACTGCTCCACAGTTTAGGGGGTTAAAAAGTATTATTTGTCTGTAAAACGTTACGGTACTGCGCTGATATTCGTACCCCCAAATTTTAATTTTCTTTTCTTTCTTTATTTTATTTTATTTATTTGTTATTTTTACTGTTTTCTTCGTGTGTTCATCCCATAAGGTGTGTCTAAGACTTCTTTTTTTATACTGCACTAGATATCTCCATCTTTCTTGTGTTGTCTTCATCATCTCTTCTCACCCTTAGATCGAAAAAGAAGAAAAGAAAATGTCATATTTATAAATTAAGCGCAATAATAAAAAGATTGAAAATTTTAACTAATAACTTTAATTATTATTTTGTGTTGGGTGGACACAGCAGGTCGGGTGTTTATAATTTTAACTCTTTTTTTTCTTGTTTGTTAGCAGTAGCCATATTGTTGATTAATTCAAAACTGACATTTCCTTCAAAAATACTTTTATTATTTCCTTTTAAATCTTCCGATTATTGGCATCTTTACGTTTTGCTAATCTTCCCCCTTTTTTTTTTTAGATTATATAGGAATTCCCTTGAAAAACATTTTTTAAAGGATATGATTTAATTCTTGTAATAATTAATTCTTTTTGATTATTATGGCCCGTATTTGGTTGGTCGTTTTAGCAAGTGAATTTTTTTCTTATACTCTCTACAACGATTGGAAAAAGTAAAGTCATTTTTTTTGTTTTTGTTTTTAATTTTAAATTAA
>CM042140.1:147243204-147245704 GCA_023376005.1 Doryteuthis pealeii
CTAGCCATCAATTTGATTTTCTTATTGGAGATTAAACATGAAAGTAATTAAGTTTGAAAGTAGCTTTGATAATCAGTGGCTTTGATAAACAGTTGTTTTATCTTAGCTCATTCATTTAGGACATTTCTATCTAAGAGTGGATGAAAATAATTGCAGCACAGAGGTTATTTATCTTGCTGCTGCTGCTGCTGCTCTACACATCCTCATCATTTTGCTGTGTATGATGAAGACTGGAACCCAATTGCTGAAGGCAATTAGAAATGTCATGGGTAACTAAAGTGAAACAGTTGTTGAGGTGGTGGAGTAGTAGACACTTGGTGACCATGTGACCTATGGCTACAAGCAAAGCTATGTTGTTATTCTAGAATAATTTTACTCTTTTTACTCTACTTAAATCTGTGGAGACAGGAAAATGGTTGTTAACAATTCACTTATGTGCAAGTGTTATGTGAATGTTAAATGAATCTAGTTAATATTTGCTTCAAGGGAATTTCTTCTTTTTTCTTTTCTACTTTAGACAGATGAACTCGGCTTTCTTAATGTTTATCACTGCATACACCATTATGTTTGAATGTTTTCAATAAATCTTTTAATATTTAATAATGAAAGAAATTGAATATATTATTTGCAAACTCCAGCTAAACACTGTTACATAGACTTTTTTGTTTCTGTTTAATATAGGTCACTTAGGGAATCTGTATCAATATAATTTATTTTAAATCTCTGTGTAATCTCTATCTATTCCAGTCTCTTCATTATCTGTTCCAGCCTCTTTGCTTTCTATCTGTTCCACTATCTGTTCCAGCCTCTTTGCTATCTAATCTGATCTTTCTATCTATCTGCTATCTATCTGCTATCTATCTATCTGTTCCAGCTATCTATCTGTATCTATTCCAGCCTCTTTGCTATCTATCTATCTGTTCCAGCCTCTTTGCTATCTATCTATCTATCTTCTGTTCCAGCCTCTTTGCTAATCTATCTATCTATCTATCTTCCAGCCTCTTTGCTATCTATCTATCTATCTATCTGTTCCAGCCTCTTTGCTATCTATCTATCTATCTATCTATCTGTTCCAGCCTCTTTGCATCTATCTATCTATCTATCTATCTGTTCCAGCCTCTTTGCTATCTATCTATCTATCTGTTCCAGCCTCTTTGCTATCTATCTATCTATCTGTTCCAGCCTCTTTGCTATCCACCTATCTGTTCCAGCCTCTTTTGCTATCTACCTATCTGTTCCAGCCTCTTTGCTATCTATCTATCTATCTGTTCCAGCCTCTTGCTATCTTGCCTCTTTGCTATCTGTTCCAGCCTCTTTGCCTATCTGTTCCAGCCTCTTTGCTTTCTATCTGTTCCAGCCTCTTTGCTATCTACCTATCTGTTCCAGCCTCTTTGCTATCTACCTAGCCTCTTTGCTATCTACCTATCTGTTCCAGCCTCTTTGCTATCTACCTATCTGTTCCAGCCTCTTTGCTATCTCCTATCTGTTCCAGCCTCTTTGCTATCTACCTATCTATCTGTTCCAGCCTCTTTGCTATCTACCTATCTATCTCCAACCTCTTTGCTATCTATCTATCTATCTGTTCCAACCTCTTTGCTATCTATCTGTTCCAGCCTCTTTGCTATCTATCTATCTGTTCCAGCCTCTTGCTATCTATCTATCTATCTGTTCCAGCCTCTTTGCTATCTATCTATCTATCTGTTCCAGCCTCTTTGCTATCTATCTATCTATCTGCTAGCCTCTTTGCTATCTATGCTATCTATCTTGTTCCAGCCTCTTTGCTATCTATCTATCTGTTCCAGCCTCTTTGCTATCTATCTATCTATCTATCTGTTCCAGCCTCTTTGCTATCTATCTATCTATCTATCTGTTCCAGCCTCTTTGCTATCTATCTATCTATCTATCTGTTCCAGCCTCTTTGCTATCTATCTATCTATCTATCTGTTCCAGCCTCTTTGCTATCTATCTATCTATCTGTTCCAGCCTCTTTGCTATCTATCTATCTATCTGTTCCAGCCTCTTTGCTATCTATCTATCTATCTGTTCCAGCCTCTTTGCTATCTATCTATCTATCTGTTCCAGCCTCTTTGCTATCTATCTATCTATCTGTTCCAGCCTCTTTGCTATCTGTTCCATGCTATATCTGTTCCAGCCTCTTTGCTATCTATCTATCTATCTGTTCCAGCCTCTTTGCTATCTATCTGTTCCAGCCTCTTTGCTATCTGTTCCAGCCTCTTGCTATCTTTGCTATCTATCTATCTATCTGTTCCAGCCTCTTTGCTATCTATCTATCTATCTATCTATCTGTTCCAGCCTCTTTGCTATCTTCCAGCCTCTTTGCTATCAGCCTCTTGCTATCCACCTATCTGTTCCAGCCTCTTTGCTATCCACCTATCTGTTCCAGCCTCTTTGCTATCCACCTATCTGTTCCAGCCTCTTTGCTATCTATCTATCTGTTCCAGCCTCTTTGCTATCTATCTATCTGTTCCAGCCTCTTTGC
>CM042140.1:147248204-147350354 GCA_023376005.1 Doryteuthis pealeii
AAAGTTAAGCCCCACTGATTTTTACTTCTTGATTCAAAATTGATTTTTATTCCAAAAATGTTATTTTCGATTCTTGCCAAGACTAAATGCAAAATCTGTATGTCTTGGACAATTGTAAGAAAACAATGATAGACAGAAAGTTTATTTTAAAGGAAACTTTGTAAAGTAGGTAATTTATGGTTCTACATGCTTATTCATATACTGCACATATAACCATAATTTTATATATATAAAAAAAAACCTCCCACTTTCTTGGGCTTGTTGTATATTAAGAATACTAGTGAACTTCTTAAGTTGCGTTGGAGTCTAAATTGTTTATAGATCAACAACTGGGTTGTTTCCAAATTGTAATCTCGGTAATCTGAACATTAGCTACATAAATGAGAGTAACATCCCCTTGTTTCTTTCACTTTGAGGAAGCCGTAATAACAATTAAATTCATTTCAAATAATGTGCAAGCACAATTAAGAACATATTTTATGATATTTTTGTGTTAAAACATGCAGTTGTATTGATTCGAACAAATTTGTATTTTCAGTGTAGATTTATGGTGAAATGAAAATGGCCAACCAAAACATAAGGCTTCCTCAAAGTGAAAGAAACAAGGAATGGTTACTCTCATTTATGTTGCTAATGTTCAGATTACTGTAATCTCAATATTTAAAAAAAAAGAGAGAAAAAAAAAGAAAGATATTTGGTATAGACATCATTTTAAATGAATGACATTTTCTAAACCCTTCTTCATTGATCTTTTGGTTTGTACCTGGGATTTATTGTGTCATTCTTTCTAAACTTCTCATAAATGTTCTGAAAGTTTTTTGGACATTTGGAAATCCTAGCTTTCATTTTATAACCCAAAAAGCTTCTTGAATGTTTCATAAGAGTAACCTGGGTTTTTAAAAAAAATTTCTTATGCCTCAGAAGAGTATGAAAGGCTTTAGTCAGCAGATGTTCCACCCTAACTGTCTGCTACTCTGGCCATTGCCATCCATGGCAACATATGATGAGGGAGCATCAAAATTAGATACCTTTTTTTAAATTTTTTATGATTTTGCTCCTGATATTTTTGCCCATCAAGGTTGTCTTCCAATATTATAAGATTGGTCTTGCAACCATACAAGCGCTACAACCAAATCATAACCTTTTCTTCCTGGAAATTGTGGTGATGATATATTTGAGCTCTGTCATCAGTCATATGCAATAGAAACCAATTCTTGGCGGACCAGCACACATACTCTTTCAAAATCAGCACCATACTTTAATGTCCCTGCATATGTGATGGAGTGAGAAATGGTTGCTGGATGTGGAGCAACACTACCAGCCTTTCTTTTAATAGGGCTCAGGGATACTCTGGAGTTTATATGCCATTGGTCTAAAAAACAATTTAAAAGAAATTATCATGTAGTGAAACACTTGTCAACTCCTCCCCCCCAAGTTTGTTTTTCTTTCAATGCATTATTTAAATGAGGCATTTGCTCAGTGTAACATGTTGAAGTAAGAGTTTTTCCAACTTGACCTATGGTCAAGTTACACTGTAAGTACTGATTCACACTAGATTATTGAAGTTGAGCAGCAATGAGCCAACTTCATTCAGTACTTTGTGATGGGTGCCCCCCCCCTCAACATACACACATACTAAGAAGCAGCAGCTGCAACAGCAGGTACAGTGAGCAACCTAAGAGGCCTGCATGCCAAAGTAAGCAAAGCTTAGTAAATAACAAATTTGTCCAATTTCTGGTATTTTGGGATAAAAGAAAACCCTTTAAATCTTTTATCAAACAAAATAACCCCCCCCTCCCCCATTTGGGTTGACTTGTTGAAGGTTGTTTTAGATTTAATCCTGATTTTCTTTATTTTGAATTATCATAAGGAATCCAACATTTGAAATAAATGATCCCTGGCAAATAAATTCAGTGATCATTTTATTCCAAAATCATCTTTTCTGAGTCCATCAAGGAAAGAACAGTTTAAATGATAACCAATGTTCATGCTCATTTTCCTTTTCAAGTCCTTATTTTCTCTAGGGTATTCTTTGTCTTTTGACTCAAAATCTCCCCTCCCCTCCAACTTTGCAGACTTTCTTACACATGTTTGCACCTACTGAGTCACTACTACAAGTTTCACTGATGCATTGTCTAAATTTAGCTGCACTTTTTCCAAAAATTAGATATGCAGAATTAACAATGTCAAATGTGTATTTTATATTAAGCATGATTTTCACCAAAATAAATTAAAATTGTTACTTTTTCTATTATCAGCAGAACGTGACATGAGGTTGATTCTTAAGCAGAAAATAGCTGGTTTAAATTAAGAGATGTCTTTCTCCTAGATTGGTTATCATACCAAGACTAAATGACCCAGTTTAACCTATTTTTACACAGTTGGGGGTAAAACAGTTAGAACCGTTGGATTTGTGCCTTTTTTTAGCACAAAGTAAAACACAAACATCCTTGTCCAAGATTTGAACTCTAACACTGGGGAACAATTTTGGACAGAATTTCTGTTGACTTTGATTTTTCATTTGATTTAGACTAATATTGGCAGGCTGATTTCAAAACTTCATTGCACAGATTGTTACTTTTGTTTAATGTTGTGCAAACCTTTTTTAAAGAAAAAAAAATGTAGTTTTTCAATTAAAAAAATATATACAGTAATGCTGATAGCTTTTTAATTTAGTGCATCCTGGGACACACATATTTACTTTGAATGAGTCCTCGGGGAAAATTTATGGATCCCAACTAAATTTTCTTAATAGATTGTAGGGTTTTTATTTATGATCTGGGGAAACAACTAGAGCTGTCTAACCCCTACCTTGTAACTTATCCTGTGTAATTCGTTAATTTGAAACTATTGAAATGTATTTACAGTTAGCTTGAAATTGTGAGGGAAGAAAAAAGAAAAACACTGGGACACATGAATACGATTTTACTGCATCCTTTTAGATTTTTGTGCATCAGAGACGCAGGACACATATTTATCAGCATCTCTGTATATATCTATATTTGTATCAGCAAAAATGTGACCCTCAGTTTGTATTTACCCAACTCCTTTACCATGGATGTGTGAAAAGATCAATTTTTAAGCGGAGTTTGATTCAGACTTTTCCTTCTCCTAGACCAATTGCCATAATGAGGTTAATGTACATAATCTACTTTATTTACCTATAGCTGGAGGGAGAATAGTTATATATTTCTCAAGGTTATTAGCACTGAAAATTGCAAATAGCATCATTCAGGATTTGAACTCTGGTCATTGTGTCCATTTCCTATTACGATAACCATTACATTACAAGTGCTGCCTAACTCTCATTTGTTATTCTTGTTTATTAAAAATGTTAAATATTCTTTAAAAAAAAAGATTGGTATTGTTTATTTTCTTATAAGAGATATTTATGTTGAAAAGTTAATAGTTTGTGAAAAGATCTTTTAATTCAGATTTCAAGCCATCTTCATTCTACAAGATTTTTTTTTTAATAAATGTCTTCAGTTCCTAAGTTTTTGTCTTTCTTCTTTAAATCTATACATACCATGCTATAGAATTCTATTCAATAGTTCACTAAAATATTATTACAAAATAAATTATGTTTTCAGTTGCTTATTTAAATATTATAAAGTAGATATGTAAGTAAACATGTTTTTTTTTTCTTAATTGGACTGGAAATCTTTCTTGGGATTCTTTAATCTTATCTTATATTCATTGATTCTATTCTATTTTCATCTGTGAGAAAATTGTGAAAATCATTCTCTTTCCCTTAAGGAACATCTTGTTTTATTTTTGGCTTTCATATTTTATTGTCTTTTATTCCAGTTTCACAACTCTTGGGACTCGATTAAAAACATAAGTTTTCAATGTTTACAACTTAGAATATTATTTAATATCTTTATAAGATTTTCTTTGCTATTTTAAATAAACTCTTTTGTCTGTTAATGTTACAGTATTCACCCTGGGCAACAATCAAATTTACCTGTGGTGAATTCATGGAAAGACTAACGGGGAATATGAAATTCACAAGTGCTTCTCAAACTGTGTAAGATTGTAGAGATTGTTTCAGTCAATCTCTAATATTTACAATCTTTCCTTGTGTATATTTCCTCCCCCCTCCCCTCCTCCCCCCTCTTTTATCTTAGCTGTGTACCAACAGGAAATTTCTCTTTAAAGATGATCACTTTTCAAACACTGGATATTATTTCCTTTTTGATACAATGTCAATATTTTAAGCTACTGGATTTTATAAGGTTAAAATTATACATTTTTGTCTTGTTATAAAGTCATATTTTGTGTGTGTGTGTGTGTGTGTGTGTGTGTGTGTGTGTGTGTGATGCTTAATTCATTTTAATTTTCTTTGAATTGAAAACCAGACATAACTAGTCTATTTAAGTCCAATACTCTAACCAATGAAATATCTAAAAATGACAGTTTTATCTTTATAAATATTTGAAATATCTATTCTGTATTTTAATCTAAGAAACTTGAGATGAACTTGCTGTAAAATCCTGTACTAACCTTTTATCAGTTTGAAATGAATCAATTTTAGTTTAAGCAGATCTGACCAAATTATTTTATATAATCAAAACATTGTGGATAAACTTGTGAATTTTTCACGTCTTAATTTCGTTGCTTTTTATTGCAGCAAAACAAAAGAAATAATTTATATCTAATAACAAAGATAACATTTTTCATCAACTTATTTTATCTTTTTCATATTTTATAATTTCAAAGAATTCACCTTCAGTTTAAAAAAAGAAAAAAAAAAGTTATTTTATTAAAGATTTACATTTAGTCGATGGGTTTAAACACCAACTGAAATATATAGATTTTTTTGTTCTTTAGTAATTATTTAAAATAATCTTTTATTTTTGATTAACTATATAATATTACTTTGTAATTATTTGAGGCTTTTCTTTTTTTTTCTTTTCTTTCTTTTTTTCTTTTTTCTTTTTTTCTTTTTTCTTTTCTTACTTTTTTTCTTTTTTTTTCTTTTTTTCTTTTTTTTCTATAGATTCATTGGAATTTTGTCATCTTCAGCTTTTAAAGGATTTTTAAAATTTAAATGCTCATTAGTAGTGAAAGGCAAATGCTATATGATTCTTTGTATTTAAGCAATTTCGATAAAATATTGATGTAAATTTTGGATTCATTTATATATTTGAGAATAGATTTGTGCTATTTTGTAAAAATGAGTCATAGGAAGTTTTTGAAGCACTAAAACAAGTCAAGTTTAATCCTAAAAGTTTCTATTAAAAATGTGAAGGTCTATTTTCTACATAAATCTGAATCGGCTGTGAATTAGTAGCAATTTTGTTCTACTTTGAAAAAGCAAATATGTGATAGCAAAGGTTGTTTTTGTTTTTTCTCTATATATCTATATTGCACAGTGTCACTAGCAGCATTTAATAAGATAAATCTCTGGTCAAGTTCTGGTGCCAAATAGGTGGGGCTCATTAGTTTGCCAAGAGGAAAATTCAACCTCAAAAATTTGTAGTTGCTGAAAAAGTTTTACTAAGAGTTGCTATTATAAAAAAAACTTTAATATTGCCTTTATGAGACATTGTGAAACATTGTGAAAACCAAAGATGTCCTATTATTTTTAGATACATATGGTTAGTTAATGTTAATAATTTTATTTTGAATAATATTTGGAATTTTCTATGTTTTGTTTAGTCAGTTACACAGATCTCAAATTGGTATTCACAAGTCATCCACCATCTAAGTACCAATCAGTCTCATTATGGTTTAATTTTGGTGATTTTAGTGGAAACTGGTGCTTTAAGAGTCTACTTAGGATAATATTTGCTAAACAGGAAGTTATAATATAACCTATGACTGATAATTAATTTCAATTTACATACTTATTCATTTTGTGTGTGAATTAATCATAATTTTTTCTTTATCTTGCATTATTTAATATACACTATAAAACGTGACATCCAAATATATTGTGACATTGACTATTATACAATTAAATAACTATTTATTTCATAAATTATTTCAACACTTATTAAATTCATCTTAAAAATATAGAAAACTATATTTTAAGATAGTTTGTAGAATATTGCTATAAAAAGTAAATTGTATACATAAGCTTTTTACTAAGAGAAATGTCTGATTTTTTTTAATGAATTCTTTGCATTTTTTAGCCTTAATTTATATATATATATATATATATATATATATATATATTAGTGACATTAATTTTAAAGAGGTTCTACTGCTGACAAAGTGAACATTAAAAATTATTTATAATTTTGAACTTTATATAAAACTAGCAAGAATATGCACCCTCTGGGCATGAGCATTTAAATTTGAATGTAATGAAATATATTCAATTAGAAAGACTAACAAAATTAAATAAGAATGGATATAAAAAGATTACTTATTTTGATATATATATATATATATATATATATATATATATATAATGTTGGAGAATAAAACAATAATATTAGAGATCAATAACACAGTAATTATTTATTAAATATGGTTTTCTTAAAACTAGTATGCAAATTAACAGCATATATTATGTAAATGTTTATTTCTTAGTGATATATAAGACACATTACAGGATTTTAAATGTACTAATAACATGGGCTGCTTTGAGGCAAATGTAACTCAGATTTTCATTGAGACATCTTTAATAAATAAAATTTATTTTATTTATTAATGATTTTGACTATAAATTAAATACTCCTTGATACACTTATGCAATTCCTGAGTGTATTGTGATGTAAGCAGTGATGTAGTTTCAGTTACAGACAGACACTGAATTTCCATTCTAATAAGATTTAATAGAATGGCTACTGTAGGTATATATTGAAAAAAAAAAACATTTGATTGGTCATTTTATATAATTAGACATTTCTGATTTTTATTCTTCTTGTCATTTTTAGTCTACAGAAAAATATAAATCTTTATGTAAGACATGATTACTTTGGACACTACCTAACAATTAGAATTGTGCAACTTATATCTATTCTGGAATGTATTGTTAGATCAGAAAGTGTGTGTGTGAGAGAGAGAGAGAGATTCACTTTGAGTCTGGATGTGTTTTATCAATGGGAGGAGGAGGCGGACTATATTTATCTTATTGTGGATCATCAATATTGGACATATTATATAGACATATATTTCTCTGTTTTATACAAAGTATCAAGAAACATAGATAAAAAGAAAAAAAAAGTTGTCTATATATTTTGTATTGTTAGTTTTACAAGTGACAGCTGTTGTATTCATCATCATCATCATCATCATCACCAAATCTTTTAATGATTTTATTGATTGAATTGGACAAAGTCTTTAATAATCACTCCATGTCAGTTCAATAATCAAAGGGTCATTTTTGCATTGTCACCACAATCTTTTGCTTTCACTTATTTGTAAACAAACCAACAGATGATTTTTTGACATTAGAATTTCACTGTAATTTCAATATTGATTTTAATTTAAAAATTTAATTTAATATTTTTCACAAATCCTAACAATAACATGAAATAACTTTTATTTTTAAAATTTTTTAATGCAAAATTGACCCTTTGGTTACTGAACCGACCTGTGGTGCTTATTAAAGACTTGATCCATTTAATCAATACATCTTTTGGGTATATTTGCAGAGTTCCATCCTGGCCTCCTGCCTCAAAAAACGCTAGCCGGTGGCTGCCAAAAAAAAAACCACCAGCTACGATTGAAGTCCGTAGCCGAAGTGGTGTCACTTGAAAAAAAACTAGGTTTAGGGTTGGGGTTTAAGGTTAGTTTAATGGGAAAATAAATAATTTGGGCTCTGTTTTTTATTTCTGGGTCACCCTGTATACAGGGTGACCCAGATAAAACAGAACCCACAAATATTGTAATAAAACTGTTAATTTTAACTTAGGGCTTTTTCCCGAAGACCCAACCCTGACCCTAAACGGTCAGGGTTGGGTTTTCGGTAAAGAGCCCTAAGTTGGTTGTTTTTTTTTTTTTTTGGTTTTTTTTTTTTCAAGTGATACTGCTTCGGCTACGGTCTTCAATCGTAGCTGGTGTTTTTTTTTTGTTTTTTTCAGCAGCCACTGGCTAGTGGTTTTTGAGGCAGGAAGCCGGGATGGAACTCTGCGAAGAGTACCCATCTTTTTATTATAGTGAACTGTTTTAAGAAAATCAGATGTATTTTTCACATACAAGTGATTTTCATCAGTTATCTAGACAAAAAAAGAATGTTAAGAAATATTTTGGACAAAGATGACATAGCATTATTTTTCACAATGTTTTCTTATCACAAATAATGTAAACAATTTAGAATTTTTAGTCAACAAAATAAAAATGTAAAATGAACATAAGATTTTGTTACATGTCCTAATGCCTATTTTTATCATTTGCTCTCCAAAACTTTAGCTCCCCTTGAGCATGACCCACCATTCAATCTAGATTGAACCCACCACTATAAGATCTTAGAGAATTTTTTTTTTTTTTTTTTTTTTGTTTTTTTTCTGAAAGGCAACAAATTTTTGAAAAAACTTCAAAGTCATCTACATTCAAGAATATTTTGGTCGCACAGGAAACTGGATTTTAAAAAAAATGTTTTCAGAGATTTAAAAAAAAAATACAAAGTTTGTATTAACTTTGGTATTCCCAAATTACAAATTGATCCACGCTAAAAACTGAATTTTCTTATGAAAAATAGTGAATATCCAGAATGCTTCATAAAAAATAGTTCTAATTTAAAAAAGTTTTTAAATGCACTAATAACATGGGCTGTTTTGAGGCAACTCTAACTCAGATTTACATAGACATCATTAATAAATTGAATTTATTCTATGCATTAATGATTTTGACTATAAATCAAATACTCATTGATAAACTCACAAAATTTCTGACATAAGCAGTGACATAGTTTTAGTTACAGACATCAAATCTCCATTATAATAATAAATAAGAATAATAATTATAATAATAAGAATAAGAATAAGATATGAAACTTAAATCAGCCTTGACTTTGCATTTTGACTAAAGATATGATTGATTGATTTTAATGGCATGTCAACCCATCCAGATTTATTTTATGCCAATCGGTAGTTTGTGAGGGATAGTCAAATTTATTATGTTTTTTTTTTTTCTTCAAGGATTTTTATTGATTTTGACAGTAGATTGTTTGCAGTTGTTTGTTGCTAAGTGGATTGGAAATCACTTTTTAAGGGATAAGTTTATAGGATTCAAGTTTGTTATAACTGATAGTTTGGGAAAAAGTTTTTTTTAACAATTTTTATCCTATTTAAACCATAGATGGGACCCTAACAGGTACTAGCACTCCATGTCAGATGTAATCACATTTCCCAGACCTCCAGAACTGGAACCTCACCATCAGATAGTTTAACGTCATTCCCAGGACATAAAGGCCCTCAGCCACCACCTTCTAGCACCCATATGATAAAAAGGGTTGGGGCTTGACATAACCAGCTGATTCCTCGGAAGGGGCCTCTCTGACCGACCGTCTAGCCTAAGTAAGGTCCTAAGTGGAGTGTTGCAGGTCATGGACTGCTCAACCACCTGTGTTCCATCCTTAAGCATCACTGGTCACCACCCACAGCCAACAGGTGGTCTCATTGGGGGGGGGGGGGTTCTTACCCCTCTGCAGAGGTGTAGTCAGTGTATTCTAAGGCCTCAGCCAACAGGGCTTTTTTTTTTTTTTACTAAAGATTTGGGTTCAAAAAATTAATGTCATTGAATATTGAGACCTTTATTTTCTTTCCTTATATTCAGGTTGTAGCAAATAGATTTTATAACCATTTAATATGACTTTTCCACTGAAAATAACTTTTCTTTTTTTCAATTGTGTTTTTTGCAATGTTGATTAATAAATCTCCTGGACAAACAGTTGCTGATTTACATCTTATAAAATTTTTCTTCTATGATGGAAACGGCTCTATGTAGGATGTTCAACAGTTGGAAATATTTTGGGGGTCTACACTGACACACACACACACACACACACACACACACACACATTATCTTCATTTACCTGTTTGCTGATGAAACTTGGCATGGGAACTCCTGTTACCTCAAGGAGTGTTTTTTAGACATTTATAAAATGCAGTGGACTCTTCTCAACACTTTGCTCTTAGAGGTACACAGAGTATTATTTTTTTCAAGATTGATCATAAAGGTCTCATTTGTCCAGAAAGGAAATAAAATTGTCATCAGCAGGAGCCAACATATGGAAATCTGATGTTTTTGAAGAAAATTAGTAAGACAAGACTCTTTCATACAAAAAACAAATAAAATAAATTTTTGATTAACAAAATGTGCTTCAGTATATTATTTTTACCCCTGTTAATTTTTAATAAAATGTCATAAAAAGTGTTTGTGACTTTGATATACTATATTTGTAATGTCGTTATCTGTCTGGGGATGCAATTCCAACAAAACCCTGTACCAAGATCAAACAAAACTTTTTTTAGGGTAGAATTTTATGAGGAATCCAGTGGTGGTATTTAATATTTACCCTTGAATTAATTAGGATCTAAATTACTGTGGTATGAAAAAATAGGAGTGGGGGAAAAAATAAATAGGTTAACAGGAATAACTCTGATAAATTTCCAAATTTAATGAATTTCTATATCGAGAAAAAATAATGTTGGTCTTTTTTGGTAATAATTTGTTTTTTTGTCTTCATTTGATTTCTATGTTCTCTTTACTTGTCTTTTTAGTCATTAACCAAAATTTTGAGAGAGGAGGGAAAAAAATCTTCTATTTGTAAACTGTTAATGAAATTCTTTAGGAATGAGCTTGCCAGTTATTATTATCTTTATCTTTTTGTGTTGGTAAAACTGAGAGGGGGGGGGCTGCATTATGACCTAGTTGAGGAGATAGAAAGGAAATGTTGTAGATACATAAGTACTTTTTAAATTGCTTATGGATTGTTCTATTTTTGAGGTTTTGTTTTGTTTTTTTCTTTGAGTTATTCATAGATGATGGCCTCTTGGAAATAATATTTGAAATGTAATTGAACTTATTTGACAATAACACTTTAATTTAAAAACTTATGGAAACAAATTTTAGAATTTGGATTCCATCTCTTGAAATAAACAACAAGACTCATTAAGACTCTGAATAAATGAAGTGTGTAGCTCTCCACAGAGCCACTTCTTCTAATTCAAAAAAGTGAAGGGTTGGCCTAATATCTTTGCAATAAAATCCTTGAAGACAGGATAATTGTCTTTACCCACACATGTACATGTAGGGACATATCACCACTACCACATTAAACAGACTGTTTGTTGTCTGTGCCTTTGTGTGCAGACAGATAAATACCCATATCACCCACCCCCTGAAATTTTGTCCAGGTGTGGATTATGTTAAAGTTAGATTATTCCCAAAATTTGAGCTTTCAATTCTAAAAATTGTCTGAGTTATGTCGATTTTTAGCTCTCCAAATTAGAGAGGGGTCGCGAAAAATAGCAACTTTTTGTAACCTATTTTTGTACGTAAAATGTGTTTTAGAGCTTCCCTACTCCTAAAAATTGGTTTATAAAAGCATTTTTTCCCAAGGAATCCAAAAATGCTATTTGCTTGAAAACTTTGTTCTATGCACAAATTTTTTTTTTGGGGGGGGGAGCAAGCGGACTGTAAGGTGGAGGATGTGGCAGCTGTTCCCAACCAAACTGACTTATAGTTTCCAATGTTCTTGTTATAGTATAATTCCTTGAGCATTGTCCTGGTGAAACACTGAACTTAAAAAAGGCAAGCTTATCATACACATTTTGTGGGCTATACCCAAAGAAATTCCCTTCGATTGTAACTGTCAGTCAAAATGTGAACATCAATTGAATCCACCATTTCAGGTGTGCTCACAATTGTGGGCCTGCTTGAATTGTCTTTGAATCTTAAATACTATTTCAACTATCTTTAAACAATTTAGCTCATTGGTAAACATTCTTCTGACTGAAATATGCTTTTCTGTACACCTCAAACATTATTCTGTAAATTTCACAAAAAACTTGATGACAGACTTCTGTTCAAGCCTGGACCTCTCAGATTTGCAGCCATTTTGAATAGCCTCAGAACAAATATTTTCGTGGAATTCAAATAATTTTTGCTATAAACCAATTCCCAACAACACGCTGTTTAGATTTATGGGGGAAAAAAAGAAAAAAGGATTTTTTTTTTTTTTCTTAAAAAAAAAAATTTCCTAAATTATTGAATGATCCTCAGATTAGTTTTTACCCTTATTTTATTTTACTTAAAATTGTCTGAATTCAGATCAGCCTTATAATGTAAGAAAAACTTTTCTGAAATGATGTTTAGAATTTCGAAAGTAAATAGTTTTCATTTAGCAAATATATTTTGACAAAACACAAAGAAGGAAAAACTTGGAATTTTCTGCTTATTCAGTACAAGTCAAATTTTCTAAATTGTTGCTTTTATCTCTAATCAGATTTTTCTTGCTTAAAAGCTTAATAATATTTTTAGAAAACAGCAACTGAGATAATATTTATCTTCAGCCTTTAAAAAAAAAATAAGTGGAACAAACATTAAAAATGTCAAAATACAACTGTTGGATAATGTGTAAGCAGACACATAGTTATTAGGTAAATTTTGATCTAAAGTTGTCATTGTATAATGTTCAATCTATCTTAATATAATGGAGATTGTGTCTTTTTTTCTGTAACCAAACTACGTCACAATTCCCTTAGTTATTTACTTTATATTCTCAATGGTTATTAAATTAAATAATCATTATTTAATCTTAATTGGCATCTTATTTATTAATGTCCCTTTAAAGGTCTTGCTGGGATAGATTTGCCTCAAAACAGCCGATAAAATCCTGCCGTGTATGTTCTATATCATTAAGAAATGAATGTTTACATAGTATATAGTGTGAGTAATTTGCATACTGGTTTTAACAAAAGTGTGTTTAATAAATAATTACTTAGTGTTATTGATTTCAAATATTATATTGTTTTGATTTTCAAATATATTAAAAGCAATCCTATGTATAATTTTATATTGAAATCAATTGGAATAAAATAAAAAAAGGAATCTTTTTTGTTCTTATTTAATTTCATTAATCTTTCTAATTCAATATAATATTTAATTACATTAAAACTTAAATATTTGTGCCGGGGGGGGGGGGGGGCACATATTTTTTGCTAGTAGGATTAATGTAGAAACATTGCTTAAAAGAAGTGCTTTAGCTCAGTCAGCAGGGTGTCCATCTTGGAACCACAAAGTTCTGTGTTCGATATCAGCCCTCGCCAATTCTGTGCATGAATAGCACTGCCTGGATCTGTGCTATAAAGTGGGGAGCCAATGGTAGGTGTATCACTCCACCTCAGATGAAAAAAAAGTCTTCCTGCTAGTGAAAAGGGACATACTCCCTCGCTGTCTGGCTGATACCAACAATAGGCCACTCTGCCTACTTTAGATTCATAATTATTGAAATTTCAAAAGTCTATATTTATCATATTCTTAAAACCTGTTTTACTGAAATTCTTACAGCCGCTAGTTAGTCATACTATCCAAATATATAAAGATTATTTTCTTGTTTTCCATCACAATTAAATATTCTATGTATTACCCAAGTTAAAATTGATTGTTTTTTGTTTTGTTTTTTTTTTGAGAAAGAGAAAATACAATAAACATAATAAATTAGTTCCTACAAATGAAGATATCCATTCAATATACTGCCCTGTTGGCTGGGGCGTTAGTATGCACCGACTGCACAGGGGTAAGACTTCCCAGATGGGGCCACCTTAAACTCTATCTGATGGTGAGGTTCCAGTTTTGGAGGTTTGGGGAATGTGGAGCACTCCATCACCATTGCTCCCTGGTCCACTCTGACCCGGAGTGGTAGTACCTAGGGTCCCATCTATGGTTAAATAGAAAATTGTATTTATAAAAAAAAATTGTGTATCCATTAAGAATGAATTATTTAAAAACTTTATCAGCATTAAATGACCCACTGAGGTTGATATGCCGTAAACCCAAACCAAACCATTCAATATATAAAAAAAAAAGATTAAATTCTATTTTCTATATTTGACTTGTGTTGATAACAGGGCTGGTGAGAGGAGTTTTTAACATTTTATTTTGTATACTATCTCCGCAAGATTTCAAAGTATTGACATTCTTTTCCAGACTAAGCAGCCTAATTTTTGATACCCTCCCAGAAAGAAAGAAAAAAAAATATAATTGGTAGATATAGAGTAGGTTTAGGAGCAGCAGCAGTATCAGATTTTGCTTGCTCCATTCAACTAACATTCATGACAATATAGTGCTCTTTAAGAAAGGGTGGGGCAGCCTGTTTGATATCTTTAGGATTTACAACATTTTTTTTTTGTTGTGTGTGTGTGTGTGTGTGTGTGTGTGTATATATATATATATATATATATATCAGTGTGTATATGATGATATATAGTAAATTCTTTTTCATTCGTCAGGTTTGATAAAAGTCTCTTGATTAGTTGTATCTAATAATCTTTAAATAGAGCTTGTTCAAGTTCTGGTAAGACTATGAAAATCTTTTAGTGTATTAACAATTAGTCTCTGACTAATGTGAATATTTAAATATTCATGATTTTAAAAGTTGTTTTTATGTATCCATGCTGTAGTGTGACATGATGATGATGATGATGATGATAGAAAATATGACATTTTCAAATGGAAAGTCATTTAAAAATTATTTTTCTAATTTCTTTTTTTTTTAATTGCTTACCAATTTCTGATTATTAATACTAGCAAGAACATGCCCCCCCCTCCGGATGTAAGTGTTTAAGTTTTAATGTAATGAAATATATTAAATTAGAAAGCATATAATTTTTTTAATTGATTTCTATATTATATATATTTCATTCATAGGATTGATTTTAATGTTGGAGAATGGAGCAATGATATTAGAGATAAATAACACCAAGTAATCATTTATTAAACCCGAATTTGTTAAAACCAGTATACCGACCATATAACATGTAAACCATTTCTTAGTGATATATAAGACACATTGTAGGATTTATATGCACTAATAACATGAGCTGTTTGAGGCAACTCTCTCTCTCAGATTTTCATAGAGACCTCATTAATAAATAAGATTTATTCTATGTATTAATGATTTTGACTATAAATTGATTACTCATTGATAAACTTACACAATTTCTGAGGGTATTAATGTAGTTTCGTTTACAGACACCAATTCTCCATTATAATAAGATTTGGTAACAATTATGAAAGTAGTTAACATGTATGTGTTAAAAAAATCTTTATATGCTAAAGCTATTTTTTCATTTTTTTTACTGAAGGATTTTTTCGGAAACTCCCAAGTAACCTAATACTAAATCTAAACCCAACATCTCAAAGTTTTTGGATATTTCTGTGAAATGTAATGCTTTTTATACATAATCTAATATTATCTGTTGTGCACTATTCTGCATTAGTACCCAAAATATAAACAAAACAATATTGTTATAAAATCTTCCCTTCAAAAAATAAAGATAAAATTCTTTTATTTCTACACAAAATTTATTTCTTCAAATGATTCCTTCCTTAATATGTTTAAACTTTTCTTTTTTTTTTTTACAAAACCAGTAACGTCTCTCTTCTTCAAACACACCCACATAAAACTTTATATATGATGACAATGATAACAGTAACAGAAAAGCAATCAAATACATTTAAAAAAACTTATACAAAAGTTAACATAAAAAAAAGAAATAATAATTTCACACATGAAATGTACATTTAGATTATATGTAACCATAACTCTCTTGAACAAAAGATTCTACTCTCTCTTTTTCAGTTGGAATAAGTTAACTACATCAATAAATAATATTCTTCATTTAATATCTGATTTTTTTTTAATTCAATTCTCTATATATTTATATAATATTTGCATTATTTTATTTATTTATTTTTCTAGGCATTTTGCACACCAGCTTTTAAACAGTTGGAAGAACATAATGGTTTGAGAAATCACCAGACACTGTGGATGACTTGTTTCGATTATGTCTTCGGTTAGTTTATTTGTTTTTGAATTTAATATAAAAGTCTGAAATTAATGATTCATTGTTCTAATGATGTCTTTTGTTTTTGTCAAAATTACTAGGAAATGTCTTTTTATTAAATATTAAGAAATGCATAGATTATCCTGGCTTTTAAGATTTACTTCTCTTGTTACATTGGAATTAAAAAGTTAAAATACTTTTTTAAAAAGTCATTAATGAATTTAGTTTTAAAATCTCTAAAAAGATTGTATACATGAAAATGTCTGATTTTGTTAAGTTTTAGATTAACTCTTTTTTCTTTTTCTCCTCAAACCATTAGCACTAGTTTATGGTATGGAGATCATAGTAGTTTAATTTTATTAAATTTAGGCTTAGGAGCTCGGGCCTAATTATTTTCAAATGATACAAAAAGAAGAGCCTGAAAAAATTTATTGCATTAGGAAGTTTAAATAGAAATTTGATATTTTTTTAGCTAATTCAACTAGTAGTTTAGATCAAAATCATATAAACTTGATTGTTTAATGTTTAAATTTATTTAAATTTTGAGTTTCTTTTTCCATTTTGATATTTAATCATTTTATTTAAAGAAAAAAAAAGATTGAGAATTATTCATAAATCGAGGAGTGAATTAAACTGGTACCATTTCTATTTTTACCCCCCGCTTTAAAAAAAAAAAATTTTATTGAAAAATGTCAAGTTTTATTTATTTTATTCAATTATTTCTCTTTTCTTTACAGATTTGTACAACGGGCACCAGTTGCATTTTTACAATGAAATGTCAAAACCAATTCTTTGTTGTGCAATTGCTGCCTGTTCCCTTGACCATCGTGATGCAAATGCTTCTGTTATGAAGTTTTTAGAAGATCTGATCAATTGTGCCACAGCGCAAGAAGTGAGTTGTTATTATTATTAGGCAATTTTTACACTCATACTTTTCATTGACTGCTCTTTTGGCTGGGACTTTAGAATACACCGACTGCACCTCTGCAGAGTGCTAAGACCTCACCCAAATGGAGCCACTTGTTGACTGTGGGTGGCGACCTGTGATCAATCAACTGGTCATGTTAAGCCCTAGCACCTATATGATTGTCCCAACCCTATTGCTCTTATGGCAAGCCCCAACTTTTTATCATATATGTGCTAGAAGGTGGTGGCTGAGGGTCTTATCCTAGGTATGACATAAAACTCCATCTGATGGTGAAGTTCCAATTCTGGAGCTCTGGGGAATGTGGAGTACCCTTCATCACCATAACTCCCAGGTCCACTCTGACCCAGAGTGGTAGTACCTGCTAGGGTCCCATTTATGGGTTAATTACAAAAAAATGTGGGTTTTTTTTTTTTTTTTTTTGTAAATTGGGTACCTATGAATGAAACAAAAACATCTTCGGCATAGAATAACCTAACAAGGGTTGACATGCTGTAAAACCCAACCAACAATCACTTTTTTTCTTTCATGTGTGCATGTGATGCTTGTTGGATTTTAATTAAATTAAGGTTTTTGTTTTTTTAATTAATTTTTTTTATTTTCTTTCTAACAGCACAAAGATGATTTTGAAACTAGACGTTCATTTGAAGAAAACTACTCCGTGACCATGGCCAAACATTGGTGCATTCCTTGTTGAATACAGCACTTTTTTGTTTACCTACCAACATGGTATTGATGTGGCTGATGTCATTTTGAACTGATGCTATTAGATGAACCTGTAAGTATTTACAAAACAAGAGATGAGATATTTTGTGAACTAGCTGTGCATTGATTGAGATATCGGTATTTCTTTCGAGAAAACAAAATTTTAAACAACTAAATTTGAATCAAATATTTTTTATTTTCCCTATCAATCATAAAAGATGACCTTCATTGTTTAGCATATGTTACACAACTCGGTAATTGATAACTTACCCAAAAGATTTTATTTAATAAAACTATTACCAAGTAATTTTGTTTAATGAATATCTTATTATAATGGAGATTTGGTGTCTGACTGTAACCAAAACTGTATCACTGCTTACATCGCAATACCCTCAGGAATTGCATAAGTTTATCAATGAATATTAATTTATAGTCAAATCATTAATACATAGAATAAATCTTATCTATTAATGATGTCTCTATAGAAATCTGAGTTAGATTTGCCTCAAAACAGCCCTGTTTTTTAGTGCATCTAAAATCCTGCAACATGTTTTATATATAACAAAGAAATATAGGATTACATAATATATGGTGTGGTTAATTTGCAATTGGTTTAACAAAAACCGGTTTAATAAATAATTACTTGTGTTATTGATCTCTAAATATTGTTTTATTCTCCAACGTATTAAAATCAATCCTATGAATGATTTTATATAGAAACCAATTAAAATATAATTAAAATAAGTGTATCTTTTTATATGCGTTCTTATTTCATTAATTAGTCTTTCTAATTTGATATATTTCATTACATTAAAACTGAAATACTTACACCCTGCGGAGTGCGCATATTCTTGCTAGTACTGTGTATAACAAAGAATATCATATTAGATTGATTTATAAAACACAAACAAATTCCTTATTGATTTAATGCTTAAATTTGTTAAACTCCTTTTTCTCTTATTCAGACATTTTGCCAGTGGTTGGAGACAACTTTAAAAGCTTTGCCCACTGAAAGTAGCGGAGGAACTGTTACTGCAACACACACACAACTCACAGATTTTCATAAAGCAGTCACAAGGTAATTTGGCTTTTCTTTGAAAAAAACATAATCTTCTTCAAATCATTAGAATTACAGCCATTTGGCAAAAAATTCAACCCCACATCCAATTCTACCTTCAAAAATTTCCGTTAGAAACTTGAGTTCCTAGTAGGGTCAGCCAAGGTGGTCAGGCCACTGGCACACCCATGGATTGGCCACTGGCACACCCAGGGCATTGGCACTGCACACCAGAGTGGCCACTGGCACACCCAGTGGTATGTGGGCCACTGGCACACCAGTGTATTTTGGCCACAACTCGGCAAAGATCTCTGACAAAAAATCTAAAAGGATCTCCATCATCGTCAGGAATCAATGGCTTTTGGCATTCTTGTACTGTGTCTGTGGAAAATCTGCTGCAAACAAGGTATCTCCTTCCCTTGACCGGGATATGCATGCAGGGTTTGGGGACTGCTTGTGAAATTCCTATTTCCTTCTTCCTCATTCTATGAATTCATTGGATGAAGTCCATTCAACTGACCCAGGTAAGTGCTATCATAGCTGCAGTGTTATGGCCAAGTTTGAACTTGTAAAGTATAAGTTTTCTAATTAGACTTGTTGCACATTAATCTGTGCAATGTCAAATGCACACGCACACACAGTGGAGGAATGCACAAAGTATCTGCGCAGTGGATACCTTCACTGCTTGAACTGCTTCAGTCACATGATATATTTAATTACCACCCCTCCACACGAACTGGATGTGACACATGGTCAATTTCTTAAGCGAGTATAACAGATTTGAATTCAGATTTTTTCTTCTAGTTTAGTTACTGCTACGTTACGGCTTACCTAGTGAGGGAGAGTAGTTAAATGCACACCTTTCCAAAGGGTATTAACGCAATGTGAAATGCAAACAGCCTTGTCCAGGATTTGAACTCTGGTTGACTTGTCCATTTCCTGCGGCTCGAGCCATTCCGCTAAGCACTTCCCAACCTTGTTGCATTATAAGTCCATTTCCCACGTTGCAGACAATTGAAATGTAGCTTTAAACAAAGGAAGTGATTTGTAAAAACAATGAGTAAAAGTAATTAAGATAAATTAGTCCATTTCCTACGACGATAACATTACTCATGGACCTCCATCATGTGATATATGTGCCACAAACTAGCACTAGCAAAATATTTCCAAACTTTTAATTCATCCTAATATAAGTCTGAATTAAAGGACTGTCAACTATTGTCATTTAATTCCTCTTTATTTAGTAATAAGTTATATCATTTGATTTACTATTTAACAATAAATTTTAGATCATTCATTTTGTCTTTCAAATTAGCAGAAAAATGCATTTTTCATTCAGTATTTTCTTTTCTTTTATAAAAGAAATAAATTTAAAGATATTAGCTGTTTATTATAGAATAATGTATTGAATATTTTCTCTTGAATTTGAACTATTTTTGTTTTTTAACAAGATTTTTTTTCTTCTTTTTTCTAGTGCTGAAAATGTTAAACATGTGTGCAATGCATTAAGAGACTTTGCTCGACTTTTCCGGTAGAACTGTTTCTCTCACCAACGTCATCATTGTGAACGACAAGTATTTCCAACAAAGTTTGTCTTTCTATAAAATTGGAAAAAAACAAATGTTTTCCTTTTTACAAAAAAGAAAAAATGGATTTCTAAGAAAAACCAACTTCCACAAAATTACAAAAGAAAATTACGATCTGGTTCTCGGTGTTTATTCTGTCCAAATTTTGTGACATTTTAAAAAAACTTCTTAAATACTTTGAGCTAATGGAAGCCATGATTTTGACTATTTTAGGTCAGATATTGGCTTGAGGCTCAACACTGTACAACTTACCACGACAATTTCCACTGCTATCCCCCCCCTTTTTTTTTATGTGTGGGTACCAAAAAAGAAGAAAAAAAAAAAGGCACTCTTGATGTATGTACAAGATTTTCAAATTTGACCCACTTGACTGACCCACTGGCTTACTTATTTACATTATTTACCAAATTCTTTTACTTTCTAGTCTTTCTGATGACTTTATTTTTATTTTTTTTATAGGTACTTTACACTTATCATAATTTTTTTTTTTTCTAAAAGAGGAGGGAAGAAAATTAAGATTTGATACTTACCTTCTTGAAAGAGATAAAAAGAAACAAGAAGCAAATTTAAGGAAAAGGATATTTTTTTAAGTTAAAACAAAAAGCAATTCATTTTTATTTCATGTATATAATTCTATACATCATTTTCTCTTAAACTTTTACATGGCAAATATTTTTAACTTTTCTTCTTTAGGACTCTGTGATCAATAATTGGCCCCACCCCACCCCCCTTTTTTCTTCTTTGTTTCTCCCGTCTGTGCTTCACACTCATTTCCCTTTGGAAGACAATTTTAATTTGGAATAAAAACAAATCTTGCCTCCAATGAATATTTTTTAAAATGGTGACTTTTCTTGCATTTTTTAAAAAATTTTATTTATTTTTTTTTTATTCTGTAGCAGCTATCTAAAACTTTATATAAATTGATTTTGCATGTCCTGTTTACTCTAACAATTTCTACCAGATATTTAAAAGAATATATGGCTGTGCTGAAACTTAATATTCACTAAGTATATAGATCAACCCATTTTTAAAATGTGTAACCTTTTACTTTTCAAAACGAACATAAGACTTTGTGTATTAATTGAAAGTAAAAAAGCTATAAACTAAATCAAGAACAAAAAAAAAAGAATGATTCAAACCTTAAAAAGTAGCATGGAAAATAGAACTGAATTTAAAATTTAATGAAATTCTAGAATTTTTAGGTTACAGATTATATTTCTTTATAAGAAATGATTTGCAGTTTTTAAACCTTTTTTTTTTTTTTGTTAAAAACTGGCATTAGTTTTTAATTAAAGCTTATATCAAAAAAATTTTTTACTTAAATTTCTTATTATTTACAAACTTTTATTCTCTGTTTATCCTTCAAAAATTTGAAATTTGACAAGGTTTATTTTTGTAAATCATCTTGTTAGGAATTTACTATGAATGATTGTGATGCTGCTGATGATGATGCTACTCATATGTTAGTCATTTAGCTTTTTAGCTTTTTTGCTGATCAGAAACAATGAAGATTTTAAGTGATTCAATTAAATTATTTAGAAAGTTAGAAAACAAGATTTTATCATTTTTCAAGACTTACCAAAATATTGTAATCAGTCGGGTTAGGGTAATTTTTTTCTAAAATATCACATGTTGTTTAATTCATATATTTGTTATTATTAATGTAAAAAAGATAATTTAATAGAAAGACAACAGGTGATTATTTTCTTTACAATTTTCTCTCAATATCAATATGGTAACTTGTTGAATTAAAATATAAACTGAGTGTGAGATTGTTTATTATATATTACTTTTGGGAGTAGTTGAAGTATTTTTCAGTGTGCTAAAAATACTTTTTTATACATTATATTCTGAAATTAAGTTTTTGAAAATGTATCAAACTAAGAATATTTTGTTATAAATTGAATGACCCATTGAGAAAGCACAAAAGGAATTTTTGAGACATTTTTCTTTTCCTTTAGCAATTGATTTGGATTTAGATTAAATATTTTTGAGTTATGGATAAAAATTTAAAGAATGTCTATTTCAAATAAATCTTTATTTTCATTGAGTTGCTTTTGTTCAATAGTTAGATTGAAAAACTCCAAATGTTTATTTTAAAATTGATGTTTCCTTCATGTGTATTCTACATCAATTTTAAGTTTTCATTTTATAGGGGAAGGCATTGGAAATCTTTCTGTAAATATGATGCAGCTGTTTCTTCTTCTTTCTTTCCTTTCTCTTCTTCTTCCTCTTCCTTTCTTTTTCCTTCTAATGGGCTGTATCTATGATTCATATATGGTATAGATGTTGGTAATCTAGTTGGCGCCAGTTAAAGCCTAAAAATGGGCATCTACATCACAAGCAAGTCTTTCATACTACATGACCTTTTCTGTAAAAAATATCATTTTAAGAAAAGTTTCATCTTTGGCTTTTCTAATTAAAAAGAAGAGAAAAATAAATCTATCCTATTAGGATCTGGTTGATTTTGGTTTAATTTCTGTAATGTTCATTTAAATTTTGGCCAAATCTTTTACTTCTTCCTTATCCACTATGGTCAGTTTCATGTGCTTGTAAAATCTATAATCTCATTGTTATTAAGTCAGTTTCTTACCTATTTATCTTTCAATGAATATTATTTCAATCTTTTGCTTGAAAAGATATTGCCTCTTTCTTTTCTTTCTTTTTTTTTTTTCTTTTTTTTTTTGTGTGTGTGTAAATCTAACCTGAAACTTGCTCATTTATTTAGTGCTGTCTCTCTCTCTCTCTCTCTCTCTCCCCCCTCACCTCTTCTTCCCATATTGGAACCCATCAGGTAGGATGTCATTTTCATTTCATTCTCACTCTCTCTCTCTCTCTCTCTCTGTCTATATTTTCCAACCCACCCCCATTCACAATCTTACAAACATTTACAGAATTCAAAAGAAATTAAAAATAAAAATAACTGTGCCCTTTCTGTAAAATGTTTGTAAGATTGTGAATGGGGTGGGGTGGAAAATATAGGACATACTGAGAGAGAGGGGGGGGAGAGAGAGAGAGAGTAGAATGAAATGGAAAATGTGACATCCTACCTGATGGGTTCCAATATGAAGAAGAGGTGAGGGGGGGAGAGNATTTTGTTTTCTTAATTTGTCATGAAAATTCAATTGTTTGAATCCATTTAGAAGATGCTTGCTTATTTGATGTATTTCCTTTTGTCATTATATATTTTTACAGGCATAAACGTAAATTACACTATGGAAATTTCCTTTCTGAAGATCAAATAATTTTTAAAAAACGTTTGTATAGGAAATACCCACTTTACCAACGAAATACTCAAAAGTCTTTTACCTATTATTTCACTCCTTGTGAGTTTTTACACCAGCGTAAGCTGATGGTCTTTCACTGGAGTCTGAGTGACAAGTCTCCTCACAACTCCAGGACTCTTCTTAGTATTCAAGCCAATTTTAACAATGTTGTTGTCTGAATGGACTATATCCTCCTCTTGATTTCAGTTCTTGTCTGTTTTATAAACTTTGTGTGGGCAGTTTCTAAGTGCACCGACTACAATTAGTATCACTTTCACACCTCTTTCCATGTTTTTTTTGTCACATTCTTTAGCAAGGTCTAGATATTGTCTATCTTTTCATTTCTTCCTCTTCACCCTGTGATCTATTATTATTATTTCTACCATTAATTTAAAAAAAAAAAAAAACTTTTTCAACCCTTTTCATTTAAGTTGATCCTCTCTTGAATGAAATGAAAGTTTATCAGCCTGGGTTATTTTAATAAATATAAGCACCGCCATCAAATAGAATTCAACCAGATATAAAATAAATGGATGCTGCTTTTCATCTCAATTGAAAATGGGAATACATATAGTGATTTAAAGAGGAGGAAGGGATATTGAATTTTAAGTTGGGACACACACAGTTAAATCTAAAATAACTGCATGTATTTAACTAATAGAATCTTTTTAATATATATATATATAATATATATATATATATATATATTATATATATATATATATATACACACACACACACACACATCTCCAAGTGATCTCTGCTGCATAGCCTGGAGCTGGCAGCAAGATTGCATTGGCTTCTACGTAACGTCTGATAAAACAGTGTTTATGTATTTTAACAAAGCCATCTTCATATGAAGTGCAAGACTCTGAAATTACTAGACCAGTTTACATACCTAGTTAGTAATATCACATCTACTGAAAGTAATGCTAGCATATGCATAGAAAAGTATGGACTGCTATAGACAGTTTATCAACCCTATGGAAATCTGATCTCTACAATAAAATAAAACTGTAATGCTTCTCAGCGGTAACTGTATCAGTACTACTGTATGATGGCACCACTTGGATTTAACAAAATACTTGGGAAAAAGCTAAAAAGGGAACTATACAAAGATGCTGCATACTGTTTTTAAAAATCTGGAAGCAGCTGTATGACACTTACCACCTATCATACAAACCATCCAAGTAGAACAAACAAAATATGCTGAACAAGTAAGGTTGAATTGTGACATTCAACTGTGAACATCTACACATGGACACACCAGTATTGGCTGAGCAGCAAAAACTTCCATTTGTCCTGTTCTTTTCAGAAACTGTATGCTGTGCTGAAGACTTTCCAGGAATGATGACCAAATAGGGACAGATGATGAGTTATAGGAGTCGGTGCTGTTAGCACAACTTGATCATCTATATATATATATTAATCCTAATGTTCCTTAAAAAGTATGATCGTTTCATCTTGCACACCGTCGATTAAAAATAAGACCTCCAAATTGTCAAGATGAAATCAGCTAAATTAATGGACCATTCCATTTTATTATAAAAGAAGGGAAGAAAGACATGTACACAGGAAAAAATATAAGAAAAGTTTTACGGGGAAGATAGAGGGGTGAGCATGCGGAAGCAATACGTGGAATCTATTTAAATTGAACATAATGAAAAGAAAGACAACAAAGTGAGAGGGTTAAATTGTTATTATACTTTTACATATTGAACTATTTAGCAATAGCTATAAGTAAGCAGTATCAAATGTAATAATTTAATATAACGTGTGTAATCCCAGGGTCCGCATAGTTATAATTATTCACTTTGGTAGCCCTAACTAAATGAGAGGAACTTGTGTTCGATCATGGTTGGTAACATGTAAAAAAATGTTCTTCTGTTTCTGCTACAGTTTTC
Organism: Doryteuthis pealeii; assembly: GCA_023376005.1. NCBI lineage: Eukaryota > Metazoa > Mollusca > Cephalopoda > Myopsida > Loliginidae > Doryteuthis > Doryteuthis pealeii. Next base: position 147,273,613 of record CM042140.1, read on the forward strand.
TCTAACCTTAAATCTGCAAATTCTTAAATCTAATACTGGATTCTCAACTGAGTTTATTGTCACTTAATATATCAGTTAGCCTATTAACAAATCTGTTTTTCAATTTTGATGTTCGCATTGGTTAGTTGAGACAAAATATAATGTTTACAGTTTATCTTTTAAAGATTTTTATTTTAAATTTAGGATTTTAAAACTTCGAGTCCATAAGTTTATATTTTTTTGTTTTAATCATTTTTGACAAAAGCAAAATTTGTTGATCTTTCGTGTTTCAAATTGAAATCCTTCCAAATTATTTCAATATTCTTCTATGAAATATCTGATGCAATGGTATTAAAACTCTTTCTGGTGCATCTACTATTGCTAACAATGTTTTCTATTCTTTGTTTTAAAAATAGCCACAGGATTATCTTTACCAATAATTCACACATCATTTTATGTTAATATAATAATTCATTAGTGCCAATTTTTATCAATTATAATTTGTAGATATTCAAAGATTTTAAACAAACTATTCTTGATGGATATCTGAATTAGTTTTGTACTTGGAACATTGAATGAAATCAGATTTTATTTCAGTTGATAATGTTGCCAAGAGTAATCTTTAATTTTACTTATTTTAGCTCAATCGTAGAGACACTGGTTCCTGTTCAATACTGACCCCTGCCACTTTGATAATCCTGATCTGTGTGGTAAGTTGGTGGGGAGTTGACAGTAAGTGTATGTGCTCCGCCCTCAGAAAAAAAAAACCCTAAAAAAACTCCCTTTACAATAAGACTGGCAAAAGGAGAATAGACATCCTCACTGTCTGTCTGATTACCACAATAGGTCACTCTGCAACTTACTTTAATATAATAAATTCTATATGTAAGAAGAGTGATAACCCTGGAGCAAATGTCTGAGTAACTAAAAAGTATTAGTGGCAAGATACCATATAATTATACATCTTATCCCCTCCCCATATATACTACTAAAATATTTCATACTTAGATTATTTTATAATAACATCTTTTTTTTATCTCTTATTTTCCTCTATATATTGTTTAAAAAAGAAAAAAAACAGACCCAACACACCAACCAAGCTGCCAAAAGTATTTAGTTTTTCTTTCCAAATATAGTGATGTTTTTGATATTGTCTATATCCCTCATCCATACGATGCTTATAATGATGCCCTCTTGTCCTTCTCTGCCTGCCTTAGAGAGTTTACAAGGAAGCAACTCTCTGTTGGATGTTGTCGTGATGGAAATGTTTGTATGAATCATCCTCCTCTAGAGAGAGAGAGAGAGGACAGCACTAAAATAAATGAGCAAGTTTCAGGTTAGTATTTACACACACACAAAAAAAAAAGAAAAAAAAAAAAAAAAGAAAGAAAAGAAAGAGGGCAATATCTTTTCAAGCAAAAGATTGAAAATAATATTCATTGAAAGATAAATTAGGTAAGAAACTGACTTAATAACAATGAGATTTTATAGATTTTACAAGCACATGAAATGACCATTAGTTGGTATAGAAGAAGTAAAAGATTTGGCCAAAATTTAAATGAACATTACAGAAATTAAACCAAAATCAACCAGATCCTAATAGGATAGATTTATTTTTCTCTTCTTTTTAATTAGAAAAGCCAAAGATGAAACTTTTCTTAAAATGATATTTTTTACAGAAAAGGTCATGTAGTATGAAAGACTTGCTTGTGATGTAGATGCCCATTTTTAGGCTTTAACTGGCGCCAACTAGATTACCAACATCTATACCATATATGAATCATAGATCACAGCCCATTAGAAGGAAAAAGAAAGGAAGAGGGAAGAAGAAGAGAAAGGAAAGAAAAGAAGAAGAAACAGCTGCATCATATTTACAGAAAGATTTCCAATGCCTTCCCCTATAAAATGAAAACTTAAAATTGATGGTAGAATACAATGAAGGAAACATCAATTTTAAAATAAACATTTGGAGTTTTTCAATCTAACTATTGAACAAAAGCAACTCAATGAAAATAAAGATTTATTTGAAATAGACATTCTTTAAATTTTTATCCATAACTCAAAAAATATTTAATCTAAATCCAAATCAATTGCTAAAGGAAAAGAAAAATGTCTCAAAAATTCCTTTTGTGCTTTCTCAATGGGTCATATCAATTTATAACAAAATATTCTTAGTTTGATATACATTTTCAAAAACTTAATTTCAGAATATAATGTATAAAAAAGTATTTTTAGCACACTGAAAAAATACTTCAACTACTCCCAAAAGTAAATATATAATAAACAATCTCACACTCAGTTTATATTTTAATTCAACAAGTTACCATATTGATATTGAGAGAAAATTGTAAAGAAAATAATCACCTGTTGTCTTTCTATTAAATTATCTTTTTTACATTAATAATAACAAATATATGAATTAAACAACATGTGATATTTTAGAAAAAAATTGACCCTAACCCGACTGATTACAATATTTTGGTAGTCTTGAAAAATGATAAAATCTTGTTTTCTAACTTTCTAAATAATTTTAATTGAATCACTTAAAATCTTCATTGTTTCTGATCAGCAAAAAAGCTAAAAAGCTAAATGACTAACATATGAGTAGCATCATCATCAGCAGCATCACAATCATTCATAGTAAATTCCTAACAAGATGATTTACAAATAAAACCTTGTCAAATTTCAAATGTTGAAGGATAAACAGAGAATAAAAGTTTGTAAATAAATAAGAAATTTAAGTAAAAATTTTTTTGATATAAGCTTTAATTTAAAAACTAAATGCCAGTTTTAAAAAAAAAAAAAAAAGGTTTTAAAAAACTGCAAATCATTTCTTATAAAGAAATATTAATCTGTAAACCTAAAAATTCTAGAATTTCATTAAATTTTTAAATTCAGTTCTATTTTCCATGCTACTTTTTAAGGTTTGAATCATTCTTTTTTTTTTGTTCTTGATTTAGTTTATAGCTTTTTTACTTTCAATTAATACACAAAGTCTTATTGTTCGTTTTGAAAAGTAAAAGGTTACACATTTTAAAAATGGGTTGATCTATATACTTAAGTGAATATTAAGTTTCAGCACAGCCATATATTCTTTTAAATATCTGGTAGAAATTGTTAGAGTAAACAGGACATGCAAAATCAATTTATATAAAGTTTTAGATAGCTGCTACAGAATAAAAAAAAATAAATAAAATTTTTTTAAAAAATGCAAGAAAAGTCACCATTTTAAAAAATATTCATTGGAGGCAAGATTTGTTTTTATTCCAAATTAAAATTGGTCTTCCAAAGGGAAATGAGTGTGAAGCACAGACGGGAGAAAACAAAGAAGGAAAAAAAAAAAGGGGGGTGGGGTGGGGGCCAATTATTGATCACAGAGTCCTAAAGAAAGAAAAGTTAAAAATATTTGCCATGTAAAAGTTTAAGAGAAAATGATGTATAGAATTATATACATGAAATAAAAATGAATTGCTTTTTGTTTTAACTTAAAAAATAAAAATCCTTTTCCTTAAATTTGCTTCTTGTTTCTTTTTATCTCTTTCAAGAAGGTAAGTATCAAATCTTAATTTTCTTCCCTCCTCTTTTAGAAAAAAAAAAAATTATGATAAGTGTAAAGTACCTATAAAAAAAAATAAAAATAAAGTCATCAGAAAGACTAGAAAGTAAAAGAATTTGGTAAATAATGTAAATAAGTAAAGCCAGTGGGTCAGTCAAGTGGGTCAAATTTGAAAATCTTGTACATACATCAAGAGTGCCTTTTTTTTTTTTCTTCTTTTTGGTACCCACACATAAAAAAAAAAGGGGGGGGGATAGCAGTGGAAATTGTCGGTGGTAAGTTGTACAGTGTTGAGCCTCAAGCCAATATCTGACCTAAAATAGTCAAATCATTGGCTTCCATTAGCTCAAAGTATTTAAGAAGTTTTTTTAAAATGTCACAAAATTTGGACAGAATAAACACCGAGAACCAGATCGTAATTTTCTTTTGTAATTTTGTGGAAGTTGGTTTTTCTTAGAAATCCATTTTTCTTTTTTTTGTAAAAAGGAAAACATTTGTTTTTTTCCAATTTTATAGAAAGACAAACTTTGTTGGAAATACTTGTCGTTCACAATGATGACGTTGGTGAGAGAAACAGTTCTACCGGAAAAGTCGAGCAAAGTCTCTTAATGCATTGCACACATGTTTAACATTTTCAGCACTAGAAAAAAAGAAGAAGAAAAATCTTGTTAAAAAACAAAAATAGTTCAAATTCAAGAGAAAATATTCAATACATTATTCTATAATAAACAGCTAATATCTTTAAATTTATTTCTTTTATAAAAAGAAAAGAAAATACTGAATGAAAAATGCATTTTTCTGCTAATTTGAAAGACAAAATGAATGATCTAAAATTTATTGTTAAATAGTAAATCAAATGATATTAACTTATTACTAAATAAAGAGGAATTAAATGACAATAGTTGACAGTCCTTTAATTCAGACTTATATTAGGATGAATTAAAAGTTTGGAAATATTTTGCTATGTGCTAGTTTGTGGCACATATATCACATGATGGAGGTCCATGATGTAATGTTATCGTCGTAGGAAATGGACTAATTTATCTTAATTACTTTTACTCATTGTTTTTACAAATCACTTCCTTTGTTTAAAGCTACATTTCAATTGTCTGCAACGTGGGAAATGGACTTATAATGCAACAAGGTTGGGAAGTGCTTAGCGGAATGGCTCGAGCCGCAGGAAATGGACAAGTCAACCAGAGTTCAAATCCTGGACAAGGCTGTTTGCATTTCACATTGCGTTAATACCCTTTGGAAAGGTGTGCATTTAACTACTCTCCCTCCAGCTATGGTTAAATAGTAGGGCAGACTGGCTCTTTAACCGTAGCTAGGTAACTAAACTAGAAGAAAAAATCTGAATTCAAATCTGTTATACTACGCTTAAGAAATTGACCATGTGTCACATCCAGTTCGTGTGGAGGGGGTGGTAATTAAATATATCATGTGACTGAAGCAGTTCAAGCAGTAGAAGGTATCCACTGCGCAGATACTTTGTGCATTCCTCCACTGTGTGTGCGTGTGCATTTGACATTGCACAGATTAATGTGCAACATAGTCTAATTAGAAAACTTATACTTTACAAGTTCAAACTTGGCCATAACACTGCAGCTATGATAGCACTTATCCTGGGTCAGTTGAATGGACTTCATCCAATGAATTCATAGAATGAGGAAGAAGGAAATAGGAATTTCACAAGCAGTCCCCAAACCCTGCATGCATATCCCGGTCAAGGGAAGGAGATGACCTTGTTTGCAGCAGATTTTCCACAGACACAGTGACAAGAATGCCAAAAGCCATTGATTCCTGACGATGATGGAGATGCCTTTTAGATTTTTTGTCAGAGCATCTTTAGCCGAGTTGTGGCCCAAATACCACTGGGTGTGCCAGTGGCCTGGGTGTGCCAGTGGCCAAAATACCACTGGGTGTGCCAGTGGCCCCAAAATACCACTGGGTGTGCCAGTGGCCTGACCACCTTGGCTGACCCTACTAGGAACTCAAGTTTCTAACGGTCAAATTTTTGAAGGTAGAATTGGATGTGGGGTTGAATTTTTTGCCAAATGGCTGTAATTCTAATGATTTGAAGAAGAATTATGTTTTTTTCAAAGAAAAGCCAAATTACCTTGTGACTGCTTTATGAAAATCTGTGAGTTGTGTGTGTGTTGCAGTAACAGTTCCTCCGCTACTTTCAGTGGGCAAAGCTTTTAAAGTTGTCTCCAACCACTGGCAAAATGTCTGAATAAGAGAAAAAGGAGTTTAACAAATTTAAGCATTAAATCAATAAGGAATTTGTTTGTGTTTTATAAATCAATCTAATATGATATTCTTTGTTATTACAAGTACTAGCAAGAATATGCGCACTCCGCAGGGTGTAAGTATTTCAGTTTTAATGTAATGAAATATATCAAATTAGAAAGACTAATTAAATGAAATAAGAACGCATATAAAAAGATTACACTTATTTTAATTATATTTTAATTGGTTTCTATATAAAATCATTCATAGGATTGATTTTAATACGTTGGAGAATAAAACAATATTAGAGATCAATAACACCAAGTAATTATTTATTAAACCCGGTTTTGTTAAAACCAATATGCAAATTAACCACACCATATATTATGTAATCCTATATTTCTTTGTTATATATAAAACATGTTGCAGGATTTTAGATGCACTAAAAACATGGGCTGTTTTGAGGCAAATCTAACTCAGATTTCTATAGAGACATCATTAATAGATAAGATTTATTCTATGTATTAATGATTTGACTATAAATTAAATATTCATTGATAAACTTATGCAATTCCTGAGGGTATTGCGATGTAAGCAGTGATACAGTTTTGGTTACAGTCAGACACCAAATCTCCATTATAATAAGATATTCATTAAACAAAATTACTTGGTAATAGTTTTATTAAAATAAAATCTTTTGGGGTAAGTTATCAATTACCCGAGTTGTGTACAAATATGCTTAACAATGAAGGTCATCTTTTATGATTGATAGGAGAAATAAAAAATATTTGATTCAAATTTAGTTGTTTAAAATTTTGTTTTCTCGAAAGAAATAACCGATATCTCAATCATATGCACAGCTAGTTACACAAAATATCTCATCTCTTGTTTTGTAAATACTTACAGGTCTATCTAATAGCATCAGTTCATAAATGACATCAGCCACATCAGATACCATGTTGGTAGGTAAACAAAAAAGTGCTGTATTCAACAAGGAATGCACCAATGTTTGGCCATGGTCACGGAGTAGTTCTTCAATTAATGAACGTCTAGTTTCAAAATCATCTTTGTGCTGTTAGAAAGAAAATAAAAAAAATTAATTAAAAAAACAAAAACCTTAATTTAATTAAAAATCCAACAAGCATCACATGCACACATGAAAGAAAAAAAAGTGATTGTTGGTTGGGTTTTACAGCATGTCAACCCTTGTTAGGTTATTCTATGCCGAAGATGTTTTTGTTTCATTCATAGGTACCCAATTTACAAAAAAAAAAAAAAAAAACCCACATTTTTTGTAATTAACCCATAAATGGGACCCTAGCAGGTACTACCACTCTGGGTCAGAGTGGACCTGGGAGTTATGGTGATGAAGGGTACTCCACATTCCCCAGAGCTCCAGAATTGGAACTTCACCATCAGATGGAGTTTTATGTCATACCTAGGATAAGACCCTCAGCCACCACCTTCTAGCACATATATGATAAAAAGGGTTGGGGCTTGCCATAAGAGCAATAGGGTTGGGACAATCATATAGGTGCTAGGGCTTAACATGACCACTTGATTGATCACAGGTCGCCACCCACAGTCAACAAGTGGCTCCATTTGGGTGAGGTCTTAGCACTCTGCAGAGGTGCAGTCGGTGTATTCTAAAGTCCCAGCCAAAAGAGCAGTCAATGAAAAGTATGAGTGTAAAAATTGCCTAATAATAATAACAACTCACTTCTTGCGCTGTGGCACAATTGATCAGATCTTCTAAAAACTTCATAACAGAAGCATTTGCATCACGATGGTCAAGGGAACAGGCAGCAATTGCACAACAAAGAATTGGTTTTGACATTTGACATTGTAAAAATGCAACTGGTGCCCGTTGTACAAATCTGTAAAGAAAAGAGAAATAATTGAATAAAATAAATAAAACTTGACATTTTTCAATAAAATTTTTTTTTTTAAAGCGGGGGGTAAAAATAGAAATGGTACCAGTTTAATTCACTCCTCGATTTATGAATAATTCTCAATCCTTTTTTTTTCTTTTTTTTCTTTAAATAAAATGATTAAATATCAAAATGGAAAAAGAAACTCAAAATTTAAATAAATTTAAACATTAAACAATCAAGTTTATATGATTTTGATCTAAACTACTAGTTGAATTAGCTAAAAAAATATCAAATTTCTATTTAAACTTCCTAATGCAATAAATTTTTTCAGGCTCTTCTTTTTGTATCATTTGAAAATAATTAGGCCCTGAGCTCCTAAGCCTAAATTTATAAAAATTAAACTACTATGATCTCCATACCATAAACTAGTGCTAATGGTTTGAGGAGAAAAAGAAAAAAGAGTTAATCTAAAACTTAACAAAATCAGACATTTTCATGTATACAATCTTTTTAGAGATTTTAAAACTAAATTCATTAATGACTTTTTAAAAAAGTATTTTAACTTTTTAATTCCAATGTAACAAGAGAAGTAAATCTTAAAAGCCAGGATATATCTATGCATTTCTTAATATTTAATAAAAGACGTTTCCTAGTAATTTTGACAAAAACAAAAGACATCATTAGAACAATGAATCATTAATTTCAGACTTTTATATTAAATTCAAAAACAAATAAACTAACCGAAGACATAATCGAAACAAGTCATCCACAGTGTCTGGGTGATTTCTCAAACCATTATGTTCTTCCAACTGTTTAAAAGCTGGTGTGCAAAATGCCTAGAAAAATAAATAAATAAAATAATGCAAATATATATATAAATATATAGAGAATTGAATTAAAAAAAATCAGATATTAAATGAAGAATATTATTTATTGATGTAGGTTAACTTATTCCAACTGAAATATGAGAGAGTAGAATCTTTTGTTCAAGAGAGTTATGGTTACATTATATCTAAATGTACATTTCATGTGTGTGAAATTATTATTTCTTTTTTTTATGTATAACTTTTGTATAAGTTTTTTTAAATGTATTTGATTGCTTTTCTGTTACTGTTATCATTGTCATCATATATAAAGTTTTATGTGGGTGTGTTTGAAGAAGAGAGACGTTACTGGTTTTGTAAAAAAAAAAAAAAGAAAAGTTTAAACATATTAAGGAAGGAATCATTTGAAGAAATAAATTTTGTGTAGAAATAAAAGAATTTTATCTTTATTTTTTGAAGGGAAGATTTTATAACAATATTGTTTTTGTTTATATTTTGGGTACTAATGCAGAATAGTGCACAACAGATAATATTAGATTATGTATAAAAAGCATTACATTTCACAGAAATATCCAAAAACTTTGAGATGTTGGGGTTAGATTTAGTATTAGGTTACTTGGGGAGTTTCCGACATCTAATGCTATTTAAAAGTAAAATCTTATTTTAATATTATCTCTTGCACACTATTCTGCATTTGAACAATATTTTTTTTTTTTTTTTTTTTTTTTTTTTAAATTCATATTTTCTTTGTTTTTTAATTTCTTTTATGTTGGATCAAATTGAATTATTTTTACAAACAGATGAGATTCATCATTGTGAAAAAGACTAACTAGTATTCAGTTTAACATTTTTCAACAAAAATAAAAAAATTTTAAAAATTTTAAAACTAAAAAAATGTCTGAATGAGAATTGACCTATTTATTAGTAATCTTTAATTGATGCAATGTTATTTAAAAAGATTTAAAATATTACCTGTAACATATTCAATAAACCAGGAACACAAGTTGCATCAGTTCCATATTCATCAACTAAAATACTGCCTAGGTAAAGAAAACAGGAATGCTGATGCACCTGATATAGGGTTACCATCTGGAAAGGAAAGACAAGACATTCTAGAAATTTTAAAAGATTCAAATCTAATTTCTACAAAAGATATATCTACACATGAAAAACTTTTTTAAATATTTTTTTTAATCTGTGGCAAAATGAGTTTAAGTGGCAAACAGATGGAAAAAGAATTATGGAGTATTTTTTATTAAATCAAACGATTTTATTTTTTACAATGACCACCCCTCATTTTTTATATCTGTATTATATTTTATATACTATTGTACATTAATAGCCATGTTCAATTTTTGGGGTGTAAGGGAGATAAATGCCTATACCAAGAGGTGATAACTCATTATTTGTCTCTTGCCGCTGAGTACACACCTATGGTGGACAGACATTGAAATTTTTTTTACTATCTCTTATGTTTTCACATCCGGGTATTTCGAAGTAAAAGATAAATATTGGATTTTCTTTCCAATATCTGAAAAAATATTTTTTCTTGAAAGTGGAGCCAAAAAAACTTTTTTCTGTTGCGATTGACATATTTATTCAAACTGGGAGAGAATTCGGCCCGTTTTGTCATCCATAATTGAAATTGACAATTAAAAATTTCGTTTTTTAAATCTAGGAAAATATGCAACATATCATCGCATATGTTTTAACTTAGATTTTTTCAAAAATAAAATACATAGCTATCTTTTGTTAAATTTTCAAGTTAATCATTAAACAATCAAGTTTATATGATTTACATTGATGAATAATTTGGGAAATCTTGTGTAGATTCGGTGAGCGTTAAAAATAAAAACAAAAAACACCATCCTTGTTATTTTACTAGCTATATTTGTTTACTGTAATAATAACGTTAATTTTGTCTCAGATAATTCAAATTTTCCAGGATTTTTCAAGGTTTTCCAGTACTGGAAAATTGACATTTTATTTTCTAGGTTTTCCAAGACGCATGGGAACCCTGATTATTATTGTCTGATACTGTATAAACATTTAGTGAATTTACCTCACAAAATCTAAATGTTAGCAATTGTCACTAATACAGTATAGACAGCTAATTAGTAACTTAGATTATTCATTAAAGAAAATACTGTTACTTATGATATAAGTATAAAACTTACTATTTAGAAAAGATACATAATGTATGGACATGGTTGATTGGTTGGGTTTTATGGCATATCAACCCATTGAATCATTTTAGGCCAAAGACGTTTTGTTTTATTAAACAAAATTTTTTTTAGAATGCATTTTGTTCTATTTAACCCATAGGTGGGACCTTAACACTCTGGGTCAGAGTGGACCTGGGAGTAATGGTGAAGTGTACTCCACATTCCCCATAGCTCAGGAACTGTAACTTCACCATCAGATAGAGTTTAACGTCATACCCAGGACATTAAGATGCTCAGCCACCACCTTCTAGCACATATGATAAAAAGGGTTGGGGATTGGTATAAGGACAATAGGGTTGGGACAATCATATAGGTTATAGGGCTTGATGTGACTAGCTGATTGATCGGAGGGGGCCTCTCCAACCACCCGTCTAGCCTAAGTAATGGCCAAAGTGGAGTGTTGCATGTCATGGACTGCTCAGCAACCAGGGTTCAATCCTTAAGCATCACAGGTTGCCACCCACAGCAAACAGGTGGCCCCTTTTGGGGGAGGGGGTCTTACCCCTCTGCAGAGGTTCAAAGCCCCAGCCGACAGGGCTGTGTATGGACAAATGGGGGTACAGAGGGTCTAAAAGATGACAACATGGAAAATGGAATTGGCAAGTTGAAGAGTTGAAATTCCTGATTCACCCAAGGAAAGAGAATTTCATCTCCTCCTATAATGAGGTTAATGTAGGATTAACAACTATTGAAACTATAGCAGCAGCATCACTGACCTGGTGTGATTGTGGCCTGATACTCCACCAAAATGATGAAAAAACATTTTTATACAACATTTATTTTTTCAACATAATCTCTTTCCTACTCAATATACTTGATTGAATCAGAAATTATCTTAAAGACTGAAAATTTCAGTTCTAAATTCAGCTAATAACTATGGGAAGATTTAGAGAAGATGAATACAGATAAAAGATATAGTCAATTAAATGTCTTAAATTAGGGTTTAAAGTTGCTGTGTAAAACACAAAATAAAAATCATTAAAGAAAAAAAAAAAAAAAAAAAAAAAAACATTTTATGAAAACAAATGAAGGGCAAAAAGTCAGGTGAGGAGTTAATGAGAAACGGAAAGTGAGAAATATATTTACCTGACTAACTAATGGTTGCAAAACAGAAGCTGAGTTTTTGCCCAGACAACGAATAGCAAATCTGATACAGCGACAACACCTCTCCACAATACGAACGTCCGACTGATACTTTTCACACGCATGAGACAGCACGGGAAATACCTGTTAGGGATGAAAATCAATATCAAATTTATCAAGCAAAAATTATTTTTGAAATTAAAAGTTTTAAAATCATCAATGGAAGTTTTATTTCTTCAGAAGATAATCTTATGTTTTCAGTTCATATCATGATCAACAGATACTGACTCAAATTACATATACAAATATGGATGACTAACTACTTTTTTTTATTTTTATATCTACTTCACACTGTAAACTGTAACTGCAATGGCATTCACCCTGGGTCAGTTGAGCCAGACGAATTCATGGAAGGGAATAAGAAATTCACAAGCAATCCCCAAACCGCACATACATATCCCAGTCAGAGGAAAGAGAGATACCCTTGTTTGCCACAAATTTTCCATGAATGCAGTGACAAGTATGCCAAAAGCCGCTGATTCCCGACAATAACAGAGATGCCATTTGGATTTTCACCAGAGCCCCTTAAACTGGGTTTTGGCCCTAATACCACTGGGTGTCAAACCAATTTGCCTTGGGAGGCCCTACCAGAAACTTGAGTTTCAGACAGCATAACTTTAACAGTCCCACATTGTCCCCACTCTGCCATGAGGATGGGTATCCAACCAAAAACTATGTGACTATAAAGTAACTAAATGAAGTGCTAAGGTAATTTCTGATAAAAAAAAAATTGAATTTGCATCTCAAATCCTAGGAATTTATCTTTTATCGATGAAAGCAAGTATATAGAAGAACAATAGGTAAAAAGTTAATGGACTAAAAAAGTTGTAACAATTTTATAGTTAATTAGGTTTGTGAACAACATTTTACAAATTAAAATATAAAAGACTAATTTTAGTGACTTACCTCTTGGATAACATTTTGACAAGGATGTGGTTGTCCATTAGGAACTGACAGGTTCAAGTGCCTAGCAATAGAAAAAGAGAAATTTTTAAAATGCATCAACTCTTAATAGGAAAAGTACACATTTTATGAAGAAGTTAATGTACAGCATATTTTAATCAAAGTTAAAATAAAACATTTGAATTTTGTAAACAAAATTATTTTTGGATATCAATAAGAAAAACATTCTAAAAATTATTGCAAAATTGTTAAAATTCAAGAATCCTATCATACGTAAATAATTTATACACAAATATTATGGTTTAAAGTATTTCTATTTAATAGAAATCATTTGCAAGCGATGGTTACATGGTTTTAAGCATTCCAATCCAATGCTAATAATTTAGAAGCAGTTATATGGTTTCAAGTAACTTAATAATAATAATAATACTTATTAAACAAATAGTTTCAAGTAACTATTTCAAATGTTGTTTTGTAAAATATAATTAAAAGTGACTACTTTATTGTACTATGACTCACAACTACTGGTTAAATTATTTATGTTTTGTTTGATTTTATACATAACTAATTGAATTGTTTGAATATACCCTCATTATTACTGAATAGCGATTTTAATACTCGCTAGATGCCCTTTGCTTTCGACCTTGTACCATATCCTACCTGTGAAGAACAGGTTGGGTAAAGAAAATGAGGTCCCATCATTGTGTAATAGTTAGCAAGGTAGTCTCGTAAATCCATTACTATTGAATGGTGAGTTCAATCTTTGCTGGATGTCACATACTTACGAAATTGTGTCTAATAATATTGACATTTTTTAGCAGAATTTAAAATTTGTTTGTTTTTTTTTTTTTTTACTAAAAAAAAGTTCCGTATAGAAACTTATAAAAATCTTCTGATATAATTATTCAGACTTATCTTCATAGAAAAAAATTGTTTTTTATCTGTTCATTTTTTATATTTTTTTTTCAGATTTCATAAAATAGGAGGGGAGCTCCTAAAAATATTTCCCCTAATTTATTTTAAGAAAAAACTATTTCAAACATATTTTCATCAACAGATGAATAATTAACGAAAATTTTGTGAAAATTTGACTGTTAGTTGATTTTTCATAGAATTTTTTTTAAAAGCCGGAAGTCATAACTTGTTTTTCGCTAAGTTAAATTTCAATTGATTTAACGGTGCAAAAAGGTAAACATTGATTTCGTTCATAATTTTCATTATTTCCGTAAGCTGACATTTGTTTTTTTAAATCATCAGGAGCTGTTTTAATGTTTCTTCTTTTGAATGGTCCAAAAATATTGAAGATAATATTAACCTTTATTCAAGTTTCATTTTGTTAAATATAAATCCAGTTAGCAATTTGAGAATAATAATAGCATGTGTTTTTTTAAGCGCTAATAATTTGCGATTTTTTGTTTGTTTGTTTACAACATTGAGAATAATATTCTAACTTTTTCGTACGTAAAGCTATTTTAAATTCAGTTTTTAATTGCTTGTTGAGTTAGAAATAAAATGTAACATTGTAATTTATTTATTTCTTTGAGCAACAAAAATAACAAAGACAACTGTATATTATATTTCACGTTTGAATTTTGTTATTCTTCTTTCAAAAAACGCTGAGTTTCACTGGATATATTTAATCATATTTCTTTCTAAGAAATATGAAAATAATAGTATGTAAGTATCCACTTTTATTTATACCCCCCCCTCTTTTAAATCGCTTGAATGAATTTTTTCTAAAACTTATTCGTGCGTAAGACAATTTTAAATTCAGTTTTTGTAATTGCTAATTCGCATATTAATTCAAATTTGATTCGCTGATTAAAAATGGATATATTTTATTCTAAGAAATATGAAAGTATTTGTAAAAAATATTGATAAAAAGGTTTTCATTTTTCTTTTCTACATTTAAACAAACGCATTTAACAATGTTGACTTATTAGTAGAAATAGAGCTGACATGCGGCAGTAGGCAATAGAAATAGAGCAGACATGATGTAAACAGGCAGCAGGCAAGCCTGCTGCTTGTGGCTGGCATATCAGCAGGAGCAAATGTGCGAGTTTCCGAAAATCGTTTGATTTTTGTTTGATGAATTATATCCCTTAATCAGTAAAAATCAATAACCAAATTTTGTGTGTTTCTTAGTTAGAAGGATATTAATCTATATGCAAGATTTTAAATCTGAGTGACGCCTCTTTTCTAAGTTATAGGTCGACACGTACATACCAAAAACTTTCCTTATATATATATATATATATATATATATATATATATATATATATACTTTGTTGTTAATTGTTTTTATTTTCAGTTTCATCTGGATATATATACACACCAACTGCCCTTTATATATGTATAGGTGGAGATTCGGTCTCCATTTGTCTGTAACCAAAAGTATGTCACTGCTTACATCACAATACTAAAAATCATCAATACATAGACTAAAGGACAACCCTGCAATCAGTTTAAAATTTTTTTTAACTCTTTCGCTTTTTTCAGTAACAAGATGTTGACTAAAAAGTTTACAAATAAATAAATACCTACAATTTCATATAAGATTTATGTGTAAAAGTTTTCAAATTATTTAATTAATGATTAATATATGCATGCAACATTTTATTTGAGGGAGACAGAACTAAGTTTCCATTTCTGATTGTTTTATTTTGTTTTTTTACTCCTTTGAAAAATTTGATGATTTTTACCTACTTATGATACAAACCTAACATTGAAGTTTTAACTTCCACCCCCACAGGTAATACCTATCAAAAAAGAATTTTTACACCACCCAGAGAGTGGTTGTTGTTTTGTTTTGTTTTTTTGCTAGTTTATATAATGATTTTGAGAAGAGAGTTTAAATTTGTATATTTTATCTGAAATATAATTATCAGTTTCACTTACCTGAATATTGCAGCCAAACGATCAAGCCATAAAGTTGGATCATGTTTACTTCCTTGTTTCACTGTCGCTTCCCCTTCTGCTAAAAGCTAAAAATAAATCAAAAGTTCAAAAATAATATTAAAAAATCAATTTTACCCAATATCAAAAAATGAATAAACAATATTTTATGACTAGAGCAGACTTCATATCTTTTTCATCATAAAATAAAATTAACATAGAATCAATATTATCCTACAACACAAAATGCTAAAAATGTTAGATTATTTTCTTACACTTCTCCTCTATCAATATTTTTTATTAGTCCATTCTAATTGAAACATTTTGAATTTAACAAGTTCTAAAATATCAATTACCAATAAAATGTGTGTGTGTATATATATATATATATATATATATATATATATATTTCTTATTCTAATGCAAAAGTAATTAAACCACGTACATTAATCCGACAACCACTAATTCAGTTCCATCAATAATCTGGCACTATTTCTAGCGTAATTTCAAATTTCCCAGATCATCACACCAACCTTCCTGTTTAGTGGAGCTATTTGTTGCATAAACAATAATGCTGCCAAATCTTTTATCAGATTTTCCCATGAAATGGTTTAAGTCTAAGGACTTTTGGCACTTTTCAAAATGTCATTTAATGAACGAACAAAAATGAAGATCAAAACCAGGTAGACAGTTGGTGCCATTAGGTCAGAGTTGAAGTGATGGATGTAGAAACTGACCTCCTTTAAGACTCTCACTACAGCAACACAAAACTCAGCAGTGTTATTACATGTGATGTGATGTGTGTGTGTGAATGTGAGCAAGCATGTTGCACACATAAGATGTGCTTGTAGGTAGCTCTGCCCACCCAGTGACCAAGCAGAGAATTAAAGAGAAACTCTGGAATACTACTAGGGAAAAAAAAAAAAAAAAACCCTGATATTTTGATCTTTTTCATTGAACTAGCTGAATACTTGTTGGTTGGTTAGTTAATCTTAAGGCATGTCAACCCTTGTTGGGTCATTTTATGCCAAAGACATTTTGGTTTATTCATTCTTGATGGGTACTCAATATTTTTTTTTTTTAAATACATTTTTTAGAACTCATTTTGTTTTATTAAATCCATAGATGGGACCCTAACAGGCACTACCCCTCCGGTCAGAGTGGACCTGGGAGTAATGGTGATGAAGGGGTACTCCACATTCCCCCAAGCTCCAGAACTGGAACTTCATTACGGTCATAACAAGGTTATTAAGACCCTCAGTCACCGCCTCCTAAAACATTAAAAAGGGTTGGGCGTTGCCATAAGGGCAATAGGGTTGGGACAATCATATAGATGTGAAGGCTTGACATGACCAGCAGATTAATTGGAGGGGCCCTCTCCGACCACCTTCCGTTCTTAAACGTTACAGATCACCACCCCCGGCCAACAGGTGGCCCCATTGGGGGTCTTACTCCTCTACAGAGGTGCAGTCAGTGTATTCTAAAACCCCAGCCAACAGGGCTACTGCATATTTGTCCTAATACTTGTATTAGGTTATAAATGAATATGAATATGAATATATATATATATATATATATATATATATATATATATATATATATATATATATATGAATAGAAAGCGCAAAAAAAATTAGCAAGTAAATTGGTTAGGTTATTAATCAAAAAAAAACATTTCTAAATATAAAAAGAGAGAGAAAGCGTAAACAAAAAAGAGAGAGAAAGAGTAAACATTGGACAAAAAATATACAAAAATTTTTATCATTTAGATATTTGCATGAAAAGAAAGAAAAACAAAGAGGAAAATGTTAAAAATAAAATGAATCAAGTTATCTAAAAATATTATTTACCTTATTGAGTGGGTCCAGTTGAAATGAACACAATTGTTTTAAGCCTTCCCCAACATTTCCATAGGGTAATTGGGTTAAAATAGTTGCTGTGCCTAAGAGAAGAAAAAAAATCAAAAGAGAAACTTAGAAAGTAGTCCTTTCTTATATATAAATAAATTAAAAGAGAAAAAAAAAGAAAGCATTAATAAAAAAAAAAGTAAAAGGTTCTGAAATAATATATTCATTAATATTCAAATTCTGTTGAAAATTTTCAATAGACAAATCAAAAAATTTAGATGAAACCATAACCGACCAAATTTGATGCATGTTCCTTCACAAAGAATAAGATTAGCAAAAAAAAGAGCAATATCTATCTCACTCGTAGAAGATAGATATCAAAATAATTCTGAGACTAACGTGTGAAATTTTTATGTTTAATGTCAGTCTTTTTTATGAAACTTTTAATTTTGGAAAATACAAACTTAAATTTATTCACATTTTAACTGTGAACAAACTCTCAGTTCATGCATGACTAACTTTGTTTAAAAACAAATTATGTAAAGATTCTATTACTTGTATGTAATACAACATAACAGGCATTTAAAAAGGTATTTTTAGGTTCAAAGTGATGCTATTCATTTAAATTCATACTATTTATATATGTATATATACATGCAATATTAATATACTTTATCAAAATTGCTCAAAAAAAAAAAAAAAAAAAAAAAAGAAATGGTGAAGAAATGACTGAATTTCTTGTTTTCAATTGGTTCATGATTTGGCATTTTTTTTTTACCAAAATCATGTCCACTTTTGGGGCTTTAAATTCTCATAACTTTTGAACCACTGGGAATATTTGCATAATTCAAACAGTTTTGAACTCCATTTACAGAGCTCTCTATAACTAATGTGATTAAACAACAATAACCTCAAATAAAAAAACAATCAACTGGGAATGCTAATAGAAATATTGATGATCTGTGACAGATGATATAAAGTATTTACCTTTAAGCAGTCCAATAGCAGCATCATTAGACAAATTGAATGAGTCCATAGCTTGGGCAATTTGAAGAAGTCCATCAAAATGTTCTTTCATTTGTGTCCGACAACTTGTACAAATGCTCTGTAGAGCTGTAGCTGATACAGATGCCAAAGCCGGTTGTTGAAGGCCAGCCAAAAGGAATTGAAGAACGGGATCTGAAATTAAATGCCAACAAGAAAAATAGATACATCTATCTATACATATAGAAACGTCAGTTGGTATGTGTGTGTGTGTATATATATATATATATATATATATGTCCAGATGAAATTATGAAATTAAAATAACTAATGACAAAGTAAATATATATTCACACATTAAATATCACCAGATCTTGCTTTTTTCAGGAAATATTATAAAGATTTGATTTATATTCAAAGATATTTAAGAAATAAATATACATAGAAATAGCATTGAAATTAGATTAAAAATGTCCAGCATTTGTTAATCTCAAAAGCAAGCAAATCAATACACCGGGGTTCCCCTCTCCTTCTACCCAGGTGATGCTGGGTAGCCGCTTCTAGTTTTCAAATAAAGGAAGTACTTTAAAAAAAAAATCAATAAAGCAATGTAGCATTTTAATTTTAAGTGTGGAAAAAGAAAAGAAAAAGGGTAATCTGAACATTAGCTACATAAATGAGAGTAACCTCTCCTGGTTTGTTTCACATTGAGGAAGCAGTTTGTTTTGGTCGGCCATTTTCATTTCATCTACACTGAAAATACGAATTTGTTCGAATCAATACAACTGCATGTTTTAACATGAAAATATCATAAAATGTGTTCTTAATAACAATTCAAAAAGTCCATTTCAAATAATGCACAAGCACAACAATTAAGAACACATTTTATGATATTTTTGTGTTAAAACATGCAGTTGTATTGATTTATGGTGAAATGAAAATGGCTGACCAAAACAAATGGCTTCCTCAAAGTGAAACAAACAAGGGGGTTACTCTCATTTATGTAGCTAATGTTCAGATTACCAGAAAAAGCAACTACAATTACAAGATTTTTTTTTTGAATTGTCAATTTAATTTTAAAACAAATAAAAATAATTTCTTAAGAAATACTTTTCTCATTCAAAATCAAAGTTAATTTTATAAATCAAACAATAATTTTGCCAAAATATAAAAAGATAAAGTTAAATAAATTGACAAGGAACTGAAAAATTTGTATTATTCTGGCTATTGTCCTCATCTTTATTGTTATCTACACAACATTTCAAGCTGATGTGGCCTCTGGCCTTCTTCAGGTATTTCTTGTCAGACTCAGGAACCTCCTACTTGAACTTGGGAGCCTTCATGTCATAATCAGGAGCATTCACAGAGCTTTGAACCAAACCACAGATGTAGACTGTTCTCATTCCATCAACCATGACTAGGTACAAGTGTTAAGTTGTGTTAATTATTCTATGTTACCGTCACCCTTGATCAGGATTGAACCTGCAGCCCAGTGATGATGGTCACTTAGAACTGTATTAAATCAATGCCTATATCCACTATGTCATGTGTCCAATTGGTTCCTATGTTTGACAAGAAATACCCGAAGAAGAGCAGAGGGCACATCGACCGAAACATTGTGTAGATAATAAATATGAGAACAATAATCGAAATAATAGAAATTATCAATCCTCATGTGAAAAAAGTAATCTTACCAAGCAGATGTGGACGTTTTTCTATCCATTCACATAATTCTCCAATGAGTTGAATACCAGTATATTTGACAGCCACATGGGCATCAGCTGGTAGAGATAGCATAGCCTCAATTACTTGTTGGGGTACATTGTTTTCTTCACTGTAGGAGAACAGAAGAGAGAAAAAGAAAAGAACTATGTAAAAGGGGAAGTAATCATGTATATTATTGGTCTTTAATATACTAGCAAGAATATGCACACACACTCCCACGCATGTATATAAGTTTTAATGTAATGAAATATATTAAATTAGAAAGACTAATGAAATTAAATAAGAATGCATATAAAAAGATTATATCAGCATTGCAGTCTTGGAAGACTATATAATTCTTGTGCCCCTGAAGTTACAGTGCCTCCTGTGATTGAAGTCCAATGTTTGAAAAACATTCTCGATCACAGTTGTCGCATGTGAAGGCTTTCCCTGCAGATGTTGATGTGCCGGTGCTTTGTTGCTTTCGCTTTCTTCTGGACCTCTTGG
Organism: Doryteuthis pealeii; assembly: GCA_023376005.1. Taxonomy (NCBI): domain Eukaryota; kingdom Metazoa; phylum Mollusca; class Cephalopoda; order Myopsida; family Loliginidae; genus Doryteuthis; species Doryteuthis pealeii. Next base: position 147,294,286 of record CM042140.1, read on the forward strand.
CTTCATGGTTTTGTGCCTGGATGACTTCAGATATGAACAGTCCGCTATGGAGAGCCTGCCACCACCAAGGGCGGTCCCGAGTCAAATTTTCCCAGCTGGAAAAGCACCCAAGATCATTCTTGAAGACATCCTTAAAACACAGCCGGGGGCGACCACTGTTTCTCTTACCAGATGAAAGCTCTGCATAGAGGATATCCTTTGGGATTCAGACATGACCCAGCCATCGGAGACAACGCTGTCTCAATAGAGAACACAAGCTGGGGAGTTGAGCTCTATCTAGAACTGTTGTGTTAGTGATCCTGTCCCTCCAGGTGATGCCCAGTATACATAAGGTAAAAGCTATTTAGCTGCCGCTCTTGGTGGGAGTACAGGGTCCAGATTTCACTTCCATACAAGAGAGTACTGATAACACATGCCCTATACATTTGTACATTTGCACGGATAGTGAGCCTGCTGTTGTCCCATACTCTTGCTGTGAGCTTCCCAAAAGTTGTGGCAGCTTTTCTGATCTAGCAATCGAGTTCAGTATCAAGTGACAGGTTGTTGGTGATGGTGAACCCAAGGTAGGTGTTTACAGCTTCCAGGGTGTAGTTGTTGATGGTGACAGATGGAGAATTCGATTCCCTGTCCCATAGTCTTGGTTTTCTTAATACTAATGGTCGGGTATGCTCCTGGGAGTGTGCTACCACTGCTGCGTCTTCAATAAATAGCATGTCCCGGATGAAAAAGGCCTGACCGTTTTGGTTTTTAGACAACTAAGATTGAATAGGTTACCATCTGTCCTTGTGCGAAGGTAGACTCCTTCTGTTGCTTTACCAAAGGCTTGGTGCAAAAGGAGGGAAAAGAAGATCTTAAACAGAGTGGGTGTCTACACACATCCCTGCTTGACACCATGACAGATGGTGAAGAGGCCTGGACAAGCTTTTGTGAGGTCAATAAATGCTATGTAGAGTGGTCTTCTCTATTCTCTACATTTCTCCTGAAGCTGCCTCAGCAAAGATCATGTCAGTAGTGGACCTTCCCGCTCTGAAACCTACCTGTGATTCTGAGTAAGTCTCCACCATGAGAATCTGGAGTCTATTTAGTGCAAAAAGATTACACTTATTTTAATTATATTGTAATTGGTTTCTATATAAAATCTTCCATACAACTAATTTTAATACATTTGAGGATAAAACATTATTAGAAATCAATAACACTCAGTTTTATAAAAACCAGTATGCAAATTAACCACACCATATATTATGTAAACCTTTATTTCTTAGTGATATATAAGACACATTGCAGTATTTGAAACGCATTAATAACATGGGCTGTTTTGAAGCAAATCTAACTCATATTGTTAATAAATAAGATTTATTCTATGTATTAATGATTTTGACTATAAATTAAATACTCATTGATAAACTTACACAAATCCTGATGGTATTGTGATGTAAGCAGTGATGTAATTACAGAGACAGAAACCAAATCTCCATTATAATAAGATATTTGAATTGTCAGTTATTTTTAAAATCTATTCAAATATAATTTTTAAAGATGTATATAGCCATTCAGTTCATGTTACAAATTGCCTCTGATGAGAATGTACATTTATTTCAGTTATATTGAAGGCAATATAAATAACTACATCAACAAGTTTCTGGCTTACAACACTTTATGACAAACGATGAGCTTATTTTGTTGTATAAAAATAGTTAAATTATCAAAAGGTAAAATTACAAAGTTAATTTAAATCTAAAATTATTTTATTTTATTTTAATTAAAAAAAATAATCTTTGTACTTAAATAATGTACAATGACTTACGATACAATGTTCTTAGCAACAGCAGTCATGAGAAAGAGTGCAGCTTCACATATATCCCAAGATGTGCTCACAGTCTGAGCTTGGAGAGTTTCAAACATCTGCAAATCAGAAACAGAGAAATTTAAGTCACAATTTACATTTTGTCAAAACTCATACTTACATTATTTAATAGAAATTTATATATTTTTGTATAACACAAAAAAATCTAATAGAAGAAATAAGAAAAATTGATGGCTATAATGTAATAGATTCTGTACATATTCCTAAACCCAGAGCAGAAAAAAATTATATTATTTAAAGGTTGGTTTGATTTTATGGCATGTCAACCCTTGTTGGGTTATTTTATGTCGAAAACATTTTGTTTTATTCATTTTTGACAGGCAGTGAAAAAATTTTTAAAACTCAATTTTTTTAAAAACAATTTTTAAAACTCATTTTTTCTATTTTACTTATAGATGGGATCCTAACAAATACTATCCCTCCAGGTGAGAACGGACCTGGGATTAATAGTGATGAAGAGGTACTCCACATTCCCCAGAAGAACTGGAACGTCACCAGTAGCTGCAGTTTAACACTATACCCAGGGCACTAAGACCCTCAGCCATCACTTTCTAGTATATACATCCTAAAAAAGGTTGAGGATTTGTTACAAGAGCAATAGGGTTGGGACAATCCTATCGGTGCTAGGGCTTGACATAAACATTCAATTGATTGGAGAGGGCCTATCCTTAAATATCATGAGTCGCCACCCACAGCCAACAAGTGGCTGCCCCATTGGGGGTGGGTTCTTACTCCTCTGCACAGGCGCAGTCGATGTATTCTAAAGCCTCAGCCAACAGGGCTTATATGGTTTAGAATCAAACTTTACATCTAAACTTAAATGAAAAGCAAATTTCAAATGAATTAATCAAATAAATAAATAGTGACCTGTTGTTTAATACAATAAATCAGTTTAAAATTAGAGAGAAAAATCTGGCTAGTAACATGACTGAAGAGTTATATTTCAAAAAATAATTTTAGTACTGTAAAACCTTATCAACACAGTTAGGGGAGAAAAAAAAAAGAATAGTTTATAAAAAAAGAAAATAGTTGATAGTTAAAATTGTAAAAGTTCATTCAAATCAATCTTCAAGAATATTTACTGATGTAATTCAGAGATGCTGATAGGTATGCGTCCTGCATCCTTGATGCACAAAAATCTAAAAGGACACAGTAAAATCTTATCCCAGTGTTTTTTTTTCTTCCCTCACCATTTCAAGCTAACTGTAAATACATTTCAATAGTTTCTTAAAAATGAATTACACAGGATAGGTTACAAGATAGGTGTTAGAAGGCTTTAGTTGGGACCCATAAATATTCCTGGGGACTCATTCAAAGCAAATATATGCATTCCAGGACACAATTAAAAAGCTATCAGTATCACTGTAATTGTTAGTTCTAATTTCCTTAGTACATAAATTGTCTGAAGCAGTTCAAGCTGTTGTGGTTGATAGTATTGTGCTATTTGGTGTGTTGACATGTTGTGTGCATTGCTTCATTCAGTGTGTGATTTGCAAGTTGCACAGATGAACATGCAACAGTCTAATTCAAGAACTCTTTACAAGTTTGAAGTGGGCCATGAAAGCAATCAAAACAGATTTTTAAGCAAAAATATAAAGGTGCAATTAGACACAGTAAACAGAATGTTCAAGAAATTTTGCATGGGTAGAAAGAACTTCAACAATCAGGCAGAGTCAAGTAAGCCTTAAACCATGGATTCTGAGGCCATGCCCCAAGCCAAAGAGGCAAGTAGCACTTGGAAAATATCACAGGCAAGCTTGGAATCTCACAATTCTGTGCGATTCATTCCTTTCATGGCCTCAGCCAGAGCTACCAGAATTGTGGCTCATGTTATTGAAATATTACAAAACTTTTGACTCACTCTTGTCCTTCCAGATAAAAGATTTAAGTGACAATCTTGATGGGTACTCAATCTGTTCTAAACACATTTTTTTCTATTTTAACCCATAGATGGGACACTAACAGGTACTACCACTCTGGGTCAGAGTGGACCTGGGAGCAATGGTGATAAAGGGGTGCTCCACATTCCCCAGACTTCCAGAACTTGAACCTCACCATCAGATAGTTTAACATCATACCCAGAACATGAAGACCTCAGCCAATACTTTCTAGCACATATATGATAAAACGGTTTGGGGCTTGCCATAAGGGCGATAGGGTTGGAACAATCATATAGGTGCTAGGGCTTGACATGACCAGCCGATTGAACAGAGGAGCTCTCTCCGCCCACCTGTCTAGCCTACATAAGGAACAACGTGGAGTGTTGCTTGTCATAGACTGCTCAGCCGCCTGGATTCCATCCTTAAGCATCACAGGTAATAAGTGGCCCCATTGGGGGAGTCTTACCCCTTTGCAGAGGTGCAGTCGGTTTTATTCTAAAAGCCCCAGAACAAGTTATAACTCTTTTTTTAACAACTGGAAATGTTTTCATAAATCAAAAACAATTAAGCATCAAATCAATTCTATTCACCTGATTAAAACAAGTTGAGGATCCAACAATAAATATAATGTCTTTTGTTAATTCCGAAACTCTGGCTCTGAATTCTCCAAAATCAGAACTTTCATCAGGAACACCTTCCTGAAAATAAAAACAATAGTGTCAAAAAATTTAAAATTTTTAAAATTCTATTTATAAATTAACATTTTTCATTCAGTTTCTATTATAATAATTAGCAAGAATATTTGCCGTCAAGTTTTAATGTAATAAAATATATCAAATTAGAAATACTAACAAAATTAAATAACAGATTTAACTTTCTGAGATTCTTTAATATTTAGAAATAACAATGAATTGTAATTAAAAATACTAGCAAGAATATGCACCCTCCGCCGGGCGTAAGTGTTTAAATTTGAATGTAATGAAATATATTAAATTAGAAAGACTAACAAAATCAAATAAGAACACAAAAAGATTATATGTTATTTTAATTGGTTTCTATATAAAATCATTAATAGGGTTGATTTTAATACGTTGGAGATTAAAACAATATTAGAGATTAATAACACCAAGTAATTATTTTTTAAACCCGGTTTTGTTAAAACCAATATGCAAATTAACCACACCATATATTATGTAAACCTTTATTTCTTAGTGATATATAAGACACATTGTAGGATTTTAAACGCACTAATAATATGGGCTGTTTTGAGGTAAGACTAACTCAGATTTTCAAAGAGACCTTGTTAATAAATAAGATTTATTATTTAATGATTTATTTATGATTTTGACTATGAATTAAGTACTCTGATAAACTTATGCAATTCCTAAGGATATTGTGATGTAAGCAGTGACAATTTTGGTTAGAGACAGAAAGACACCAATTCTCCATTATAATAAGATATACCTATTACGCCCAGTGGAAGGCGCATGTTCATGCTATTATCTATAAGTAACAAAAAATTTATATAATGTCAAAATCTAGAATAATTAAATGAAATTTTGAAAATAACATGAAAATCTATAAGCATTATGAGCACCTTAAATAAAATTGTGGAAATTTAAAGTTTGAAACTTACGTGGTCTGGTTCCAATTGGCAATGGCGGCATAGAGCCACAATCAATCTTTGAATATAGGGACGGAATATTTCATTGATTTGCTCGTCATTCTTGTGGTAAAGTTCTTCTGATAATCGATACCAAAAACTAAAAGTTATTTCAGCCACCTGATTAAAAAGAAATAAAAAGATTTTTTTAATAAATCAATAACAAGCACAAAACTGTATTTTTTATACTGCTCTTTACACTGGCAGATTGAATAAAGGGTTTGGTTCAAAGTTCCATGAAAGATCCTGATTACAATATGAATGTTCCCAAGTTCAACAGGAAACACCTGAAGAAGGCCGAAAGGCACATCAGCCAAAACATTGTGTATATAACAATAAAGATGAGGACAATAGTCTGAAAAATTCAAATAATACAACCGCAAAACTCTTTAATTCCTTGGAAGTCATTTTTTTTTAAAATTATTAATGATAGAAAGTTATAAACATTTCATATCAAGTCTGAAATTGGATTAAAAAAAAAAAAAAAAAAAAAAAAACAAGAATGATTTAAATTTGTATAAATTGTTGATTGATTGGATTTTATGGCATGTCAATCCTTGTTGGGATATTTTATGTCAAAGACGTTTTTATTTTGTTCATTCTTGATGGGTATTCTAATTTTAAAAAAATCATTTTTTGATCTATGTAACCCATAGATGGGACCCTAACAGGTACTTCCAATCCAGGTCAGAGTGGACATGGGTGAAATGGCAATGAAGGGGTACTCTACATTCCAGAAGTGGAACCTCACCACTATATGCAGTTGAGCATCATACCAAGGATACTAAGACCCTCAGTCGCCGCCTTCTAGCACACATATGATGAAAAGGATTGAGGGGGGGGGTTGCCATAAGAGCAATTGAGGAATATGTTCAGAAGAATGATATAAGTGCTAGGGCTTGACATGAACAACCAACTGATCAGATGCAGCCTCTCCAACTGCCTGCCTAATTCAAGTAAGGACCAAAGTGGAGTGTTGCAAGTCATGGGCTCCTCAGCCACCAGGATTCTGTCCTTAAGCATCACAAGTTGCAACCTACGGCTAACAGGTATTTCCATTGACGGACGTGGGGTCTTTACATCTCTGTAGAGGTGCAGTTGGCATATTCTACAACCCCAGCTGACAGAGAACATTTTTTAAAAAGAGATTAGAAAAAATATGCAAGTTTGTTTTTTTTACTTAATCTCTAATTAGCAAAACAAAAAGATAATAAAAAAAGATAAAATTCCAATATTGATACAAAATATAATGCATGAGGATAAGTCAGTAGTTAGGACATTTTAAATTCAAGAAATGATAATATTATAATCATAATAGTTTTATATATATATATATATAACAACACTTACCTCATATAAATGGTGCCCTGCACAAATTAAAAGAAGGTCCAAGGAAGTGAAATCTCCTAGTCCCTGAAAAGAGAAAAAAAACAATTCATATTTACTGAGATTATTTATTTTTGTAGTTTCAATCCCAAACAGTAAGAGTTAATCAATGTCTTTAATGAAATACATTTACAAGTGATATATTACAAAAGAAGATACTCTTGGTGTAACGGTTATCATCATAGGAAATGAACATGGAGATCAGAGTTCAAATCCTGGACAAGGCTGTTTGCATTTCACATAATGCTTATAACCTTGGTAAAGGTATGCATCCAACTATTCTCCCTCCAGCTATGGTAAATAGTAGTTATTTAGTAATACCAAATTACCATCAGTATACATATAGATGGAAATTTTTAGCAACCTTGTGTACAGAAAAAAACAAAAACAATCTTAAACAAATATTAACATCAAATAAATCAATTTTATAAGTAACAAATAATTTTAAGAGGTAAACTTTGAATTATAAACAAAAGTAATTTAATAAGAAAAATGTTTCAAATGAAATTTTGATGCAAAAAGATAATCTATTCAAGAAATATCTTAATCTGTAAATTTTTGAGGATTTTAATTTCAAAACAAATTGTAACATTTGAATAAAAATACAGAGATTTTACTTCCAAGAAGTAAAAAATTATATTTACCTGAGTTGGGGTAGAAATTATGGCTGGTAAAAATGATTCTGCCATTTCTGCAAAAATCCTACAGTAGTTGATTGTTCTACAAAAAAGGATTTCAGAATAAAAAGATGTCAATAAACAGCAACAATAAGGGAGAGAAAATATTTAAAGGCAGAAATTATTTTAAACACAGTATGATAATTTAATTTTACAACATTTGATATGTTCACTTAAGAGCTATTGCTAAAATACTTCAATATGTAAAAAGTAAAATAATCTTGATTAAACTCTCTCTTACTCTTTTTTTTTCTTTTCATCTTTTTATTATGTTCAATTGCAACAGATTAGTGTTATCGCTTCTGCGCGTTCACCTCTTCTCTACATTTTTTTTTTCTTTCATATTTTTTCTGTGTAACATGTCCTTTTTCTTCTATTTATTTCTTCATAATAAAAATGGGATGGTCCATTTCTTAGCTGAGGTAACAACGCTCATAAGAAAAAAAATTCAGCAGATAAGCAACAGCAGAATATCAGGATTTACATTTTTGCATTTCATCTTATACGATTTGGACAGTCTCATTTTTAACCAGAGGGTGTTGCAAGATGATAATGGTTGGAAGATTAAGGAACAAGCATATCAATATATAGATTTTAACAAACTGATCAGCTACCAGAGAGGGGGGAAAAAAGGAAAAAGAAAAAAGTGTGTGTGTGTGGGGGGGGGGGTTAGGACCCTTTCGACCGGTGCTTTTTCAAAAGGATACAACCAGTAAATCAATTAAAAGTCAAAATGTATATAATTTGAGTAAAAAGGTATATAAGATGCTAATTGGAGTTTCAAGAAGGGAGGAAAAATAATAATAAAAAAACAAAACAAAAACAAATTATTCCCTTCAAGACACTCCAGCCTTGATGACATCCCCCCCCCCACCAGCAAATAGTACTAGGGAATGTTTTAATCTTCTCTGCCTACATAAGGATGGCAGTAGAGACAAAAAAAATTGTGACTACCTCCAAAATGCAATGGTGGTGTTTCGACCCAGCCTTGTTTTGGACATTTAATTAAAAAAATCCTATTTTGAATAAATCTGAATTTAAATATGTATTTGTCAGATATTTCTTTAGTAAATTAGTTTTTATCTTTTATTTAGAATCTTAATTGTCATTGTAGATTTTATTGAGAAGTGCAAAAATTAAAATTTAACATAGAATCTAAAAGGTTTTACTTTTTAAAGCAATTTTTAAGTTATCTTAAGTAATGAAAATTGGAAGAGAAAAAGTAAATCAAACAAACAAGTAATGAGATAATGAGGTAAAAGGAAAGATTATTAGGAGTCTGTAACTGACAGCCATTTATGTACATAGCAATGAGCAATTGTACAGTTCAATAGTGACATATACATTCTTTTTGGAAATAAAGGCTGGATATACATTCTTTTTGGATTGGTAAAAAGTGAAGAACCCTGCCTATCATGTATTGGTTTTATCATAAAATCTGTGCTTGCAATATCCTTGTCATCTCTTCCAAAAGATTATATGATCAGGCTAACCTTTGACCTAGATAACAACTGTTCTAACCGTGTCTTGACCTGAACAGGAAAAGGACATTACAATCAATTATGTGCTGTCATCTCCAGTTTTCAATACAAAGAAAAATTGGTCATAACAGGGCAGTTTAACACCCATGACAGAGTTGATCATCAAACATTGTCTACTGTCTGAATTATGTCCATAAAAGGTCTCTTTGCTCGATCTGTAAATACACATTGCAAGATAAAATCTCAAAGTGCAATATAACATCTGATAGGATTGAGGTAGAAGGTAAAAAAACAGGATCAGACATACCAGCTACTTCATCTACTAATTCTACTGCAGGATTAATTATTAGCAGTGGACAGAAGAAACATTTATGGCTGGTTTGAAATCTCATAAGAAACAAACATCAAAATAAGACAAAAGCTGTTAGACACTCAGATATCAAAAGCGATGAGTGTGTCCATCATATATATATATATATATATATATAATCCAAAAGTCCAGAGAAGAAATCTTCCTTACGACATAGGAGTTTTTTTTAAAACAACTTGTCGCAGTTTGAGAGCTCAATGTGTGCTCTTATTGTTAGAGTCACAGAGCAAATTTATATTTAAAGAAATAAAAGACTTAGAGATTTTGCATTATAGACTATTTCGGGGAGCTTAGACAAAGTGTCTAATTCTCCCGACTCATCAGATGTGAATGATGAATTCTTTATTACTTTTAAGGCATTTGAAAACAGATCCCCCCCTTCCTTTTAAATTGCCCTGTCTTGCTCAGCTGTAGAGTAATAAAAGATAATAATAAAAATAGAAATAATAAAAAATAATAATAAAAAAAACAAAAAACAAAGATATCTGACCGCTTGTCAGTAATATATATAATATATATATATATATATATATAATTAATGTTGATATTATGATTTCACACTCATAACTTCAAGTTTCTTGGTAGTCCAATCATCAGATGAGAAGTGGTTGAGATGTCAAAAACCAGTCGTGAAATGGTAAAAATCAAATTGTTTAGCGTTTATATGCAGCGTTTTCACGCGATGGGAAATGTAAAGCTAAAAATTGTTTTTTTAAACTGTGGCTTGTTTAACGTTTATGTGACGTGGATTGTATTCACGTGATGTAATGTCATGACGTTAAATTTGTATTTAAAAAACATTATAATCAAACAAACTTGCATTGGTGTTAATGCACGCGGTGTTCAGATGAATTTTTTTTTTTATTTATTTATTATTAAAAAAAAAAAAAAAAAAAAAGGAGAGCGAAAATTCAGGGATCAATTAGGGTCAGGTGGTAAGTGACACAGTAAAATTTGTTTAAATGCCTACATTTCGAAACGAGTTCACTTCTCTTATTTAATAAGTTATTGCTTGCATTTTGTAATATGCACAACTTTTCTTCTAAGCAAAGATTCCTGCATGTATCGATTAAATTGTCAGATAATAGATGCAACTGTCGATGAATGCCCAATTGTTTGGCTAACAACATCATTTACAAAGCCACAATCAAGGACAATGTAAATAACAACGAGGAAAAAACATACAACTGAAACAATTGGAAAATGGAAGTTTCAACAACAAAAGATATGAAAATAGTACCTTATCTATATTAACGGGCAGAACACCTACAGTTGGGAAAAGCCCAGGCATACAAAGGCGGACAACGTTGCGATCTTTGCTTAGAAGAAAAGTTGTGCATATTACAAAATGCAAGCAATAACTTATTAAATAAGAGAAGTGAACTCGTTTCGAAATGTAGGCATTTAAACAAATTTTTACTGTGTCACTTACCACCTGACCCTAATTGAAATTTTCGATAAAAAAAATTCATCTGAACACCGCGTGCATTAACACCAATGCAAGTTTGTTTGATTATAATGTTTTTTAAATACAAATTTAACGTCATGACATTACATCACGTGAATACAATCCACGTCACATAAACGTTGTTTAAAAAAACAATTTTTAGCTTTACATTTCCCATCGCGTGAAAAACGCTGCATATAAACGCTAAACAATTTGATTTTTACCATTTCACGACTGGTTTTTGCTGATGATTGGACTCTTGAAGTTATGAGTGTGAAATCATAATATCAACATTAATTATAAATATTAGCATTATATGCAAATATATATTATATTATATATATATATATATATATATGAGCTAATAAGCGTAACTGTTAGTTGGTAGTACCTGACTCATTAGGATTAATATTACTATTTCGCTCTACTTAGGTATCAAGCACTCTTTACATTTTAGCTTAGACAAACCTAGCAGTATATATATTTTTTTCTTTTGGCTATGTGATATCATGTTAATCAATTATTTCAGTTGGTGTGACTCTTAGTATTTTTTTTATTTTTCCCAGTCAGTTATTTGGTGTATATTTCACTTACAAATTATTAGCCTGGATTTTTCCTTACAAGGGTTTACTAATAGTTAATTAGTATAGTACACACACACAAATTAAGATAGGATGGATATAGTCAACATTGCCTAGTTACTGAGTTTCTCGCTTAGGCAATATCAATGATATTAAGCACTTTATATATATATATATATATATATATATATATATTAAGCAACCAACACCATAACTAAAAAAAAAAAAATCATAGACATTGGAACAATACCTTGGTTAGATTAAGAGTAGATATCAATTGGTAAATCTTTATTAATTTAATCATTACTTAAAAGAAAACTTTATGTACATAAAATGTACACATATTTATGAAGTGAGAGGAGAGAGGGGATACAAAAACTTACTTATCTGTATCTTCTTGTGCCACAGATATATGATAAGCTTCCTGCAGAGTTAACACACCACGAAATAATGCTTCTGCAAGCTCAAGATTCTTTCCTAATTCCTGAAAATAGAAATAAAAATTAAAATAAGAATCTTACCAACATCAGATAGAATTTCAACATTAGAGCAATAAACTCACTATCCAAATTTAAATTGGTTCATAAACTCAAGTGAACAATTCACTGACATAAAACAAAAATTAATAATTCTTCATGGAATCTACTCAATAAGGTATTCCTATTTCAATACTTGTTTCATTAATCCAAGAAAGTATTATTAACTACTCACCACACCTCACATCTTATCAGTCAAGATTTAATTGTTTACACCTTTTATGAATAAATACAAAAAAAATTAATCCAGTTTGAGATTAAAATTTTACTGTGTATATTTTTCCAATTTGGATTCAGCCAACAAAAAATTAAATAAAATCTATATAAAGATATTAAATCAGTATTATTTGGACAATTCTCCTAATCTTTGTTATCTACATAATGTTTCGGCAAATGTGCCCTCTGGCCTTCTTCAGGTGTTTCTTCTCGGACTTGGCAACCTTCAAAAAACTTTGAACAGAACACTTTATTCAATCCGGGGTGGGGGTGGGGGGCAGACTGTTCTCATTCCGTTAACCATGACCGAGTATAAGTATTAAGCTGTGTTAGGTATTCCATGTTATCACCCTTGGCCAGGATTGAACCTGCAACCAGGAGATGATTGTCACTTAGAATTATAGCAACCCGAGAAGATTCCTAAGTTCAACAAGAAACACCTGAAGAACACAATAGGTCAAAATGTTGTGCAAATAACAATAACGATGAGAACAATAATCCAAATAATCCAAATTATTGAGTCTCATCTCAAAAATTCAGAAAAATAATATTAATCAGATTTAAAAAAGAGAGAAAAAAAAAAAAAAAAAAAAAAAACCCAAAAAGCAGAAAATTTACCTCTACACTGCACAAAGCAGAACATATACAGTCCGATGCAGCTTCGTGGAGATTGGAAGGACAATCTTTTACCGACTGTAAATGAGAAAAAAAAGGATATTTAATGTCTTGTAAAAAGCAATCATTTAGAATAATAGCAACAACAAAATTGGAGAAAATGTTTTCCTCTTTTATATTACAGCAAGCTGAACAATTAGAAACTAAATTTTAAATTATTCATTTTTGGTATTAGTTATTTCATCATATCTTTTACCATAACTACAAAACAGTCATTTTACAATTGTGAATATTTATAGAAAAACAGAGATTATAAATAAAGAAGCCTATGCTAAGATTTGAACTAGTATTCCTTATATTTAACCTTTTCCCTTTCACTTTTTAAAATTACCCATCCAAAACAAGGCAGGTTTTTTTTTTTTTGCTTAATTATCCCCTTTTATATTTGATTAAATAATCAAATAATATTTCTTATAAAATTATCTATATTTTTGAAGTTATATTGGTTTGAAATTTATCCTGTTATTATCTCGAGTATTCTCGGTATACACACACACACACACATGTATGAAGAATTGAAGGAAAAAAATAAAATAAAATTTTAAGTTTGTTTTATTTATAATTATACTCAAAACTGTTTCATTTACATTTCTCACCGCATTAGTTTTGTGAATTGAAATTTTACTTTCAAATGAAATCATTTATATTCATTAGAAAAAAAAGTTATCTTTTTCTCAGTATCCGTTTCAATTTGGAATTTTTAATACAATACAGAAATAAACTAGTGAAAAAGTATTCTTTTACATTTTGAAAATAGTAACTAAAATGCACCACAATTGCTAAAAAAAGAAAAAAGTACTCGAGACTCATAGAAAACGGGAAATTATCAGCAAACAAAGTGTCTCAGACTAGTAAATTTAGTTTCAGTGATAGAACACAAATACTTGGGATTGTAAAAGTAAACTATTTAGAATGCCTATTCCGTGGATATTTGGGATAATCAGGAAAGAAGTTAAAAGGCTGTCTTACTGATCAAGCCAAAAGCTAATTATCAAAAAAGATTGGCTACCAGGGAAGTTCAAATCTCACCAAAGGAATATTCTTTATTTCTGTTAGAACTTATTTTCAATCTTGGAATGAGAATTTGAGAATTAGGAGAAAGAATAAGAATAAATAAATAAATAAATAATAAATCAGTAAAAAATAAATACAAGAATGGACTGAAAAGTTCATATGACAACAACATGTCTGCTGTTAATGACATTTTTTTAACAATGGGATCCAAGCACTGCAACACCAATGAAAGATGTGTATAGTCTGCAAGGGGGACTATGTCAAAAAATAAACCTCATTTGGTCACATTCAATGAGAGTATCTTGGTCAGCCTATGAACTTTTCAGCCAAGCCCATAAGAGTCAATATTTCATCTAGGAAATTATAATACTATTAACAATTATCATAGCATTCTAGATGTAATGTCATTAAAGGAAAGTATAAGCAAGTATATTATTTCATTTTATGCAGACTGATATATTAGAAGAGAAAAATTAAAACTTGGTTAAATATATAATACAAGCAGGACCTTTGGATATACCACAGTATGATAATTAAATTTTTACAATGTTTGATATATTTACTTAAGAGCTATTGCTAAATAGTTCAATATGTAAAAAGTATAATAACCCTGTTTTGACACTTTAACTCTTTCCTTTTCATTATGTTCGATTAAAACAGATTAGCATTATCACGTCTGCATGCTCATCCCCACTCTTTTGCCCCATCTCTTCATTTCTTTATATTTTTTCTGTGTAGCAAGTCATTTTTCTTCCCTTTCTTTATAATAAAAATGGAATGCCAGATAATCAGGATTTACATATTTGCCTTTTATCTTGGACGGCCTCATTATCAACCAGAAGATGTTGCAAGATGATAACGGCCGTACAATTAAGGAACAAGAGTATTAATATATAAGTAAATCAGTTTATTTTTTTTACTTACCAAAACATGAAATGCAGCATGAAGGACTTTGGAATTGACAATATCATCCTGGGAAATAGCATTGATATTGAACCAACTTCCTAAACAACGAAATATTTTCATCTGCAGGCGGCTATCAAATTGGTTATTTTCAATACAGGCAGTCTAGAATAGAAAATTTTTTTAAATAAAGTATTTTTTAGTAAATTATAAATAATTTTTTCACATCAGCATTCACCAGAGAAATAAAATAATTATCAAAATTTGAAAAAAATATTCAACAGAATTTTTTTTCATCTTAAAGAAATTATTATAATTTCTAAGCAAATTTAATAATGTATCTACTTTAAAAGGAAAAAAGAAAAACATTTTTTTTTAATAATAATAATTTTTTTAAAATAAAATAAATAGATATGAAATTTTGAACAATCACCTTTGATAGAGTTTTAAACTCTTAACTATAGTTTATAGATTAAAAATTTATCAATTGCTTCCAATATACAAATCAAACATACTCTTCATAATATTGCTATTAAATTTAACTTTTTTGGCATATACGGGTAATGATAAAAAAAAAGGAAGAAAATATGTTTTTAATGATGGTTAATAATCATTAGAAATAACTTACTAAAAGTTGTACAACTACTGGAGAAGTTTTGAATAAGTCTCCTGATACTTCCATCCTTCTATTAGCACCTAAACGTAAAGCTTTACTGCCAATCTGTAAAACCAATAAAAAGAAATATTCAAAACAACAAAAATCCAAATCAACAACCAGGAAAAGATTTATTATAATTCAACATCGAGAGAGAAATATTCTAAAAATCAATTATCTACTATTTTTCATATTTACATCAATAAATCCAGAGCCCAATGATAGAAATGTTGGCCAATAAAAATTAATTTTTCAACATAATCTCCTTTGTCAATGCACTTTACCCAATAAAGTAAAGTAGGCAGAGTGGCCTATTGTCGGTATCAGCTGGACAGTGAGGGAGTCTATCCACTTTGCCCTAGACCAGGAAGATTGTTTTTGCATCTGAGGTGGGGTGCCACACCTACCATCAGCTCACCACTTTACCACACAGATCCAAGCTATGCTACTCATACGCCAAGTTGGCAAGGGTCAGTATCAAACCTGAAACCTTGTGGTTCCAAGATGGATGCTCTACCGACTGAACTAAACCAGCTCTGTTGGCAAACTCTTTTAATCACATAGATTGAGTAAAAATAGAGTGAAAATTTCAGATCAAAATTTATCTATTAACAATACATAAGGTTTTGAACTTATTGATCCATTCACAGAATAATTGAAAACTTTATGGGAATCTGTGCTGTCAGTGTGACATGATGATGATGATGATGATATGAATAATTTCAGAGAAAAAGTAAAAAAGTGTAGTGATACATGTTGGTGTCAGCAGTGGAGTTAAGAGGAATGAATTTTGTGGAACTTATGATTGATGAGTCATGGGTGATTCTGAAAAGACAAAGAAACAATCTATATATAAGATTCGCCACCCTCTACCCTAAGTCTGTCAACTTGAGCGATACTATGATGAAAATAAAATTGTATTCGCTATGATTTGTCATTTTTTCACAACAGACATTTTCTAGACGATTTGGGTCATTTCATCTGATTTTGTGACAAGCAATCATCTAAGGAGTTGCATCAGCAAGCCAACCAGGTGTGGGTCTAAGCTAAAATGCTACAAAAAGTTCAGAGAAATATTTTAGCCTAATTACCTCTTCTGGCAACACAGTAAGGACCTCAAGTAAGAATGGTAACTGCTGGGAATTGGAACCATATCTAAAAAAATATTTTTAAAATTAAGGTTACAAATCAGGAAACCAATAGAACATTCAAAAAAATAAAAAGAAAAAAATATTCTTGTTCTTTAAAGAAAAAATACTGAATTAAGAAATAATTATGATATAATTAAAAAGGTTTGACAAGAATGTAACCAAGCTGATAATTAGCAGCAATATTTTAATTTTGTCTTTAAAATTAAAAAAAAAAAATGACTGAAATGATATGTCAAGTAACATAAATGGTCAATTATTTAAATAGGATATTTAAAAATAAAAATAAAATCAAGCTTTTATAAGAATATTAAACCTTGATAAATTAAGAAAAAAAAACTAAGCTGAATAAGGATAAAGAAAAAAGAAAAAAGAAAAAAGAAAAAGAAATTACCTTTCAATAAGATCAACTACAGCTCTTTTCCATGTCCCCATTTGTAAAGCCAGATCAGCCACAGCCAGAGAGAGCTTGAATAATAGAGGGGAATAAAAATCAAATTTAGAAATGAATCAGATGGAATTTCAAATAATATATTTAAATGAAAATAAGTATCAGAGATAATAAATAACCACAACATTCAAATATCTAAAAAGTGAAAGAATATTTATCATGTGTATCAATACAATTCAATATATAAAAAAAAACTTAAACTGAATACAACAAAAACATAGCAAGAATTTGTTTAATGGCATATCAATTTTTGTGGATTAATTCAATGCCAAAGTCATCTTTGTAAAAGAACAGTAGTGGTACTATTTAATCCATAGCTTAGGGGATAAGGGTTCATACCTTTCCCAAGTGTATTAGTCCAAAAGTGAACATAAGAACACAACTAAAGTTCAAACTCATTTACTATGATGTCATAGTCCTGTATGTTAGTTACAATACCAGTATCCATGGAGTGTGTATAAAATCAAAATATTGTTCATTGGTATTTCTGTTTAGGATCAAAGTGTAGTATCTGGGCCCATGAACATTTCATCCAATTTTATTACAAAAGAAAAAAAAAAAATGGAATTATAGATTTCTCCCCACCCCCATTTTCTATTTATTTCAGATAATGTATGAGATTTTAAACCCCCAAAATGACTTTTAAAAAAGTAACTGTGGGAGTTATACAGATACTATACTATGATCATAAGTAAAAGAACTGATCTATATACAATATCTTTTTTATACAGTAAATAAAAAAAGTTCCAAGGAAAAAGAAAAAGAAAAAAAAAAACTCACTTGTGTGACTATCACAGGAGGTGTTTCAGGAGTTATCTTACTGGCATGATTTAGAAGGGAATCTCTTAAACACTGAAAAATAAAACAGATCATTTATAAAATAATAAAGGGCTGACTCATATGGTCTAATGGTTAAAAAGTGAGGCTAATAGACCATTGATAATTCAATTTTTACTGGGCGCTCCATATCTCAGGTCTTCTACCAAACTAAGTTGAATTTAGTAAATGATTATATAAAATACAAATTCATAAATGTTACAAAATACCAAAAGGAAAATATTCTATCTGATGGATTATTAGAAAGAATATTTTAGTACCTTTTCGATTAGGTGAAAAGTAATTGCTTTTTCATCATCTTTTCTTGCTAGTAGCACGGATATAGATGACAATCTCTTGCCAACTGTCACTATCATTCATTGTTTTCAGGGGGTCTTCTTCACAGCATCCAGTATCTGCACAGAGCAAATCAATGTAGGTCTTTGCTGGACAGTCCACACTGGCGTGCCCATGTGCTGTTTCCACAGGAGAACGTTGCTTATGAGTTTATTCTTGCTTCTCCAGCAGTGTCCTATGGGTAGTGTTCATCTCACTTGGATGGATTGTGTGATAGGGGGAAAGTGGCTGTAAAGCTGCATCTTTATGGAGTGTTGTTTCCATGATTTAAGATTGCACCTAGCATTCTTGTGCAACTTCCATCTAGCTTATTCTCTAGGCGTTTCACTTGGTCCAAGTGGTATAGCTATACAGTAGCAGTGATACAACTACGGCTTGGAAGAATTGCAGCTTTAACTTGTCAGTGAGATTGACTTTTTATTAAAATTGTTAAAAATAGTAAAGATAATTTTATTTTAGACAACTAAGAAAATCAGGGACTTCATTCGACTGGAATCATGAGAAGCAAAGAGTGGTATGTGTATGATGAGAGGAAAATATTGCTTTGTGTTTAGGATATATTTTCAAATACTAATTTATTTTAGATTGTGAAAAATGGTATCATTAAAATAAGAAATTTTTAAATCATTTCAATAATGAAATAAACGATGATGTAGGATTTCTTTCAAAGATATTTGAAATATTTTTTTTTTGTAAATCAATACTTACAGTGTGTGATGAAGCAGGAAGTTCATGAAAAAAACATTGGATCTGTAAAAGAGGAGAAAAAAAAAAAGATATTTTATTTGGACATAACACCCTTAAATTTCAATAGTAATTATTTCAACACCAAAGCATTTTCATCAAATGCTACTTTTATTAAAGTAAACAGGTTTAATTGAGGATTTTATAGAGTGTTAAAAAAAAAAAAAAAAATACATATACATTTTATTGTAAAAAAAATCTTTAAGTAGCTACCAGTTTGGATAAGTCAAATCATATCTGATGTTCTTTTAACACATTTTTATTTTATTTTAAAGTCTTTATATAAATTTTTCATCAAGCTAAATCATATAAAAGGAAATCTTATAATGGAGATTCGGTGTGTCTGTAACCGAAACTATGTCACTGCTTACTTCACAATACCCTCAAAAATTGTGTAAGTTTATCAATGAGTATTCAAATTCATAGTCAAAATCATTAATATATAGAATAAATATTATCTATTAACAATGTCTATGTAAATCCGAGTTAGATTTGCCTCAAAACAGTCCATATTATTAGTGCATTTAAAATCCTGCAATGTATCTTACATATCACTAAAAATAATGGTTTACATAATATATGGAGTGGTTAATTTGCATACTGGTTTTAACTGAACCAGGTTTAATAAATACTTAGTGTTATTGATCTCTGATATTATTATTTTATTCTATAACATTAAAATCAATCCTATGAATGATTTTTATAGGGAAATCAATTAAAATAAGTAATCTTTTTATATGTGTTCTTATTTAATTTTGTTAGTTTTTCTAATATATTCAATTACATTAAAAAAACTTAAACACTTATGCCAGGAGGACACATATCCTCGCTAGTTTTTCTAAAAGATTAAAGTATATATATATATATATTTTTGGATTCAATATTAGATATAGAGGACACAACATAGACTATGATGTTAGCAGTGTCATCATAGCTAATTCAATATTAAACACTGCAGAGCACCAGCAGCAGGGTGTGGTGCATATGATTATTATACTCACTTTTGTTCGCATAGTTTGAGCTGCAAAGTAACAAGATTCCAGATCTCTATTGACAGTCAACAGCTGGTCAGCCACTTGCCAAGCAAATACCTGGAATACAAAAGACAAATCAATAAAATCATAAAGAAGTTAATAAAAAAAACAAAAATAACTAAGATCCTTCTCAAGAGCTGGAAAAAATGTCGAAAGTAACTACCTGATATTTAGAAAAAAAGAAAAATTAAATTTTTTTTTAAATTAAACAAAATCAAATATCAATATTTTCTTTTACATTTTAGTTCAGGGCAATTTCTGCAATAATTCTGTTGTACTTTTGAGAAGAAAAGTTTTCATTCTACATTTCTATATTAATATTTGTGTTTCTTAATATTTGTGTTTCTTAATTTGTGTGGCTCCACAGATTGAAGTAATGCACATGTTAGTGCACCAATTACCAAAATAATACCAACCACATAATTATATAGATATTGTGGTAGTTGGTGCATTACTTCAATCTGTGTGTGATTTAAAGCCACATAAATTAAGGAACACAACTATTAATATAGAGATGTAGAATGAAAACTTTTTGATGTTTGTTCATACCTACTAACAAACTGGTTACTACAACTGCAGAGATGCTGATAGGTATGCGTCCTGCGTCCCTGATGCACAAAAATCTAAAAGGATGCAGTAAAATCTTATTCATGCATCCCAGTGTTTTTTTCTTTTATCTTCCCTCACCATTTAAAGCTAACTGTAAATACATTTCAATAGTTTCTTAGAAACGAATTACACAGGATAGGTTACAAGGTAGGAGCTAGACGGCTTTAGTTGGGACCCATAAATTTTCCAGGGGACTCATTCAAAGCAAATATGTGCCTCCCAGGACACACTAAATCAAAAAATTATCAGCATCATTGCAAATGTATCCCACATGCTTTTAGTTAAGCCAGACGTCATTTTTAAACATTAAGATTAGATTGCATATTTGTCAGTTTCAAGTCCAATTATCTATGAAGTCATCATCCAACAAATTCAATGGAGCAAAGATCTATAAGAATTACGATAAATGTTTAGTTGCATTAATAACATTTCCAAATGAAAATATATTTCAGAATAGGAAGTTAAATGAAAACTAAAAAATTGAATTGAAGAATTTGTAAGTTTAGATTACAAAGTAAAAAGATAAACCATAAAGATGATTATAATGAACAAGAAGAGGTTTATTAAAAGAGTGAATGCTGCTGCTGCTGCTGGTGGTGGTGGTGGTGCAATGGATTTGAACTCATTAATAGAAAAGAGGAAACTGGTTTATAGTTCTTAAGAATTCAGGAAATAGATATGTGAGGATAATGTCAACAGGATTGAGGAAAGATATCAATCTGATATGATAAAATTATCAAGTAGAAATACTGAAAGACATTATTAATGAGAGGGAGGGGGGATAGATATAATAGTTATTCTACATAATGCAATGGATATATATATTTTTTTTAAATTGTAGAATAAAGAAAAATACTACTACTACTACTACTAATAATAATAATAATGATTTTAAGAACACAAATCAGGTGAGAATATAAGATGTGAATGTTTGATGTATTGGATAAAACTCCACTCACATCAATTAGAAATTAGTTTCACAGAGTAAATATTTACCGACATTCCACCATGTTGGTCGAATACAAAGATTATTATAGTGGGGAAACCAAACACAAAGCAAAGTTCTTGTGTGGCTAGTGTTTAAAAATTGCATGAATCCTCTCAACATTCCTCTTGATGCACCTCAGGCACTGGGCAATAATCCCAGGCCTGGCCCTTTTAGACGAGGGGGTAGGTGCTGCTTGGGGGGATGGCCCCTGGGATCAGGCTGATATTTAATATCTTACCGGTCCAATGGTCGAAGCCACTGGACACGAGTCGATGTAAGTTAGTTGTTGGTAAGAGAAGCATCTTTATATGTAAACAGTGTGACCTTTTCTGTAGGTTTTTTTTTATTTTTTATAATTCTTGTAATAAAAACAAAATGACCAAGAGAATCCTTTGAATTGAACATGAAACCCAGAGATATGAGACAACCACTATGTCAGTATTCAGTTACTTCAATCATCATCAGGTTGTTTACAGACAGCACTGATAACCATGAGTCTCTCTTGCCAAACACCCCTATTGGTCATCACTCCTCATCCACAGCATCCAAAACCCACACACAGCTGATTGATGTAGGATTTTGCTGGTCGGCCTACACTGGTGTGTAGGCATCCACAAGATACTATCACATATGAGTGCATCCTTACTTCTCCAGCATGTCTTGTTTATCTTACTTGGAGGGTTTGTGTTATAGGAGGTAAGTGGCTATATATATATATATATATATATATATATATAATTGGCCTCGTCATACTAGTACAATTAGTGAATTGCTTTTACTATTTTATATTAGTACCTTTTTCCTCAAATTAAATTGATTTTTTTTTTAATAGATTACACGTTTAACATCTAATTTTATTTTTGTTTTTTTGTCTTTTAATACTGAGAGTTTTTAAGTCAGTCATTAAATTCAATATTATCAAGAAGATTTTCGAATATTTCATCTGAAAATGAGATTCATTATAAAAGAAAGAAATATGGTATCATTTTAGCTGTCAAGTGGATAAGGCAGCAAATAGCAGAGTAAACTAAAACTGTCTCCTCTCCCTCTTAGACTATTCAAAGTGAGTTCATACCAAACATTCCATCACGAACAACAATCCAACAGAGAGTTGCTTCTTGTTTAAAACTCTCTAATGGCAGCAGAGAAAGACAAGAGGCATTTTAACATCGTATGGATGAGGGATTATAGAACAATAATCAAAAACATCACATATTGAAAAGAAAAACTAAATACTTTTGCAGCTTGTGGTGTGTTGGGTCTGTTTTTTTTTCTTTTTTTTAAACAATATATAGAGGGAAAAATAAGAGATAAAAAAAAAAAGATGTTTATTATAAAATAATCTGAAGTAGGAAAATTTTAGTAGTAATATATGGGGGGAGGGGAAGATGTATAAATTATATAGTGTATCCTTGCCACTAATACCTTTTAGTTACTCAGACATTTGCTCAGGGTTATCAACTCTTCTTACAATAAAGAATTTTACAAATAAAGTAAGTTGGCAGAGTGACCTATTGTTGGTATCAGACAGACAGTGAGGGAGTCTATTCTCCTTTTGCCAGTGCTAGAAAAGGGAGTTTTTTTAGGGTTTTTTTTTTCTGAGGCGGAGCACTACACATACTGTCAACTCCCCAACTTTACCACACAGATCAGATTATCAAGTTGGCAGGGGTCAGTATTGAACCAGGAACCAGTGCTCTACCGATTGAGCTAAAAATAAGTAAAATTAAAGATTAGCTCTTTGGCAACATTATCAACTGAAATTAAAATCTTATTTCAAATTCAATGTTCCAAGTACAAAACTAAGATTCAGTCATCCAATCAAGAAATAGTTTGTTTAAAATCTTTTGAATTATCTACAAATTATAATTGATAAAATTGGCACTATAGAATTATTATTATTAACATAAAATGATGTGTGAATTATGGTAAAGATAATCCTGTGCTATTTTTAACAAAGAATGAAACATTGTTAGAATAGTAGATACACAGAAAGAGTTTAATACCCATTGCATCAGATCACTTCATAGAAGAATATTTGAAATAATTTGGAAGGATTTCAATTTGAAACAGAAAGATCACAAATTTTGCTTTTGTCAAAAATGATTAAACCAAAAAAATAATAAATTATGGACTCAATTTTAAAATCCTAAAATTTAAAAATAAAAATCTTAAAAAGATAAATGTAAACATTATATTTTGTCTACTAACCAATGCGAACATCAAAATTGAAAACAGATTTTTAATAGGTAGCTGATATTAAGTGACAATAAACTCAGTTGAGAATCCAGTATTAGATTTAAGAATTGCAGATTTAAGGATTAAGAGAAAACTGTAGCAGAAACAGAAAGAACATTTTTTTTACATGTTTACCAACCATGAATCGAACACAAAGTCCTTCATTTTGTTAGGCTACCAAAGTGAATAATTATAACTAGCAGGACCTGTGGATATACCACTGTATAATTTAATTATTACATTTGATATGCTTACTTAATAGCTATTGCTAAATAGTTCAATATGTAAAAAGTATAATAACAATTTAACCCTCTCACTTTGTTTCTTTCTTTTCATTATGTTCAATTTAAATAGATCAGCGTTATTGCTTCCGCATGCTCACCCCCTCTATCTTCCCCGTAAACTTTCTTATATTTTTTCTGTGTAGCATGTCCTTTTCCTTCCCATTCTTTATAATAAAAATGGAATGGTCCATTATTTAGCTGATTTCATCTTGGACAATTTGGAGGGTCTTATTTTTAATCAGAGGGTGTTGCAAGATGATAACGATCATACTTTTAAGGAACATGAGGATTATATATATATATATAGATGATCAAGTTGTGCTAACAGCACCGACTCCTATAACTCATCATCTGTCCCTATTGGTCATCATTCCTGGAAAGTCTTCAGCACAGCATACAGTTTCTGAAAAGACAGGACAAATGGAAGTTTTTGCTGCTCAGCCAATACTGGTGTGTCCATGTGTAGATGTTCACAGTTGAATGTCACAAGTTCAACCTTACTTGTTCAGCATATTTTGTTTGTTCTACTTGGATGGTTTGTATGATAGGTGGTAAGTGGTCATACAGCTGCTTCCAGAATTTGTTAAAAACAGTATGCAGCATCTTTGTATAGTTCCCATTTAGCTTTTTCCCCAAGTATTTTGTTAAAATCCAAGTGGTGCCATCATACAGTAGTACTGATACAGTTACAGCTGAGAAGCATTACAGTTTTATTTTATTGTAGAGATCAGATTTCCATAGGGTTGATAAACTGTCTATAGCAGTCCATACCTTTTCTATGCATATGCTAGCATTACTTTCAGTAGATGTGATATTACTAACTAGGTATGTAAACTGGTCTAGTAATTTCAGAGTCTTGCAACTTCATATGAAGATGGCTTGTTTAAAATACATAAACACTGTTTTATCAGAGTTCACGTAGAAGCCAATGCATCTTGCTGCCAGCTCCAGGCTATGCAGCAGAGATTCAGCTTGAGAGTGTGTGTGTGTGTGTGTATATATATATATATATATATATATAATATATATATATATATTATATTATATATATATATTAAAAAGATTCTATTAGTTAAAATACAATGCAGTTATTTTAGATTTAACTGTGTTGTGTCCCAACTTAAAATTCAATATCCCCTTCCTCCTCTTTAAATCACTATAGTATTCCCATTTTCAATTTGAGATGAAAAGCAGCAATCCATTTATTTTATATCTGGTTGAATTCTATTTGATGGCGGTGCTTATATTTATTAAAATAACCCAGGCTGATAAAAACTTCATTTCATTCAAGAGGATCAACTTAAATGAAAAGGGTTGAAAAAAAGTTTTTTTTTTTTTTAATTAAATGGTAGAAATAATAATAATAGATCACAGGGTGAAGAGGAAAGAAATGAAAAGATAGACAAATATCTAGACCTTGCTAAAGAATTGACAAAAAAAACATGGAATATGAGGGTGAAAGTGATACTAATTGTAGTCGGTGCACTTAGAACTGCCCACAAAAGTTTATAAAACAGACAAGAACTGAAATCAGAGGAGGAATATAGTCCATTCAGACAACAACATTGTTAAAATTGGCTTGAATACTAAGAAGAGTCCTGGAGTTGTGAGGAGACTTGTCACTCAGACTCCAGTGAAAGACCATCAGCTTACGCTGGTGTGAAAAACTCACAAGGAGTGAAATAATAGGTAAAAGACTTTTGAGTATTTCGTTGGTAAAGTGGGTATTTCCTATACAAACGTTTTTAAAAATTATTTGATCTTCAGAAAGGAAATTTTCCATAGTGTAATTTACGTTTATGCTGTAAAAATATATAATGACAAAAGGAAATTACATCAAATAAGCAAGCATCTCTAAATGGATTCAAACAATTGAAATTTTCATGACAAATTAAGAAAAACAAAATAAAAATCCTTCAGTAAAAAAATGAAAAATAGCTTTAGCATATAAAGATTTTTTAACACATACATGTTAACTACTTTCATAATTGTTACCAAATCTTATTATAATGGAGAATTGGTGTCTGTAAACGAAACTACATCATAATACCCTCAGAAATTGTGTAAGTTTATCAATGAGTAATCAATTTATAGTCAAAATCATTAATACATAGAATAAATCTTATTTATTAATGAGGTCTCTATGAAAATCTGAGAGAGAGAGTTGCCTCAAAACAGCTCATGTTATTAGTGCATATAAAATCCTACAATGTGTCTTATATATCACTAAGAAATGGTTTACATGTTATATGGTCGGTATACTGGTTTTAACAAATTCGGGTTTAATAAATGATTACTTGGTGTTATTTATCTCTAATATCATTGCTCCATTCTCCAACATTAAAATCAATCCTATGAATGAAATATATATAATATAGAAATCAATTAAAAAAATTATATGCTTTCTAATTTAATATATTTCATTACATTAAAACTTAAACACTTACATCCGGAGGGGGGGGGGGCATGTTCTTGCTAGTATTAATAATCAGAAATTGGTAAGCAATTAAAAAAAAAGAAATTAGAAAAATAATTTTTAAATGACTTTCCATTTGAAAATGTCATATTTTCTATCATCATCATCATCATCATCATGTCACACTAACAGCATGGATACATAAAAAACAACTTTTTAAATAATCATGAATATTTAAATATTCACATTAGTCAGAGACTAATTGTTAATACACTAAAAAGATTTTCATAGTCTTACCAGAACTTGAACAAGCTCTATTTAAAGATTATTAGATACAACTAATCAAGAGACTTTTATCAAACCTGACGAATGAAAAAGAATTTACTATATATCATCATATACACACTGATATATATATATATATATATATACACACACACACACACACACACACACACACAAAAAAAAATGTTGTAAATCCTAAAGATATCAAACAGGCTGCCCCACCCTTTCTTAAGAGCACTATATTGTCATGAATGTTAGTTGAATGGAGCAAGCAAAATCTGATACTGCTGCTGCTCCTAAACCTACTCTATATCTACCAATTATATTTTTTTTTCTTTCTTTCTGGGAGGGTATCAAAAATTAGGCTGCTTAGTCTGGAAAAGAATGTCAATACTTTGAAATCTTGCGGAGATAGTATACAAAATAAAATGTTAAAAACTCCTCTCACCAGCCTGTTATCAACACAAGTCAAATATAGAAAATAGAATTTAATCTTTTTTTTTTTATATATTGAATGGTTTGGTTTGGTTTACGGCATATCAACCTCAGTGGGTCATTTAATGCTGATAAAGTTTTTAAATAAATTCATTCTTAATGGATACACAAATTTTTTTTTATAAATACAATTTTCTATTTAACCCATAGATGGGACCCTAACAGGTACTACCACTCCGGGTCAGAGTGGACCAGGGAGCAATGGTGATGGAGTGCTCCACATTCCCCAAACCTCCAAAACTGGAACTCACCATCAGATAGAGTTTAAGGTGGCCCATCTGGGGGAGTCTTACCCCTGTGCAGTCGGTGCATACTAACGCCCCAGCCAACAGGGCAGTATATTGAATGGATATCTTCATTTGTAGGAACTAATTTATTATGTTTATTGTATTTTCTCTTTCTCAAAAAAAAAAAAAAACAAAACAATCAATTTTAACTTTGGTAATACATAGAATATTTAATTGTGATGGAAAACAAAGAAATAATCTTTATATATTTGGATAGTATGACTAACTAGCGGCTGTAAGAATTTCAGTAAAACAGGTTTTAAGAATATGATAATATAGACTTTTGAAATTTCAATAATTATGAATCTAAAGTAGGCAGAGTGGCCTATTGTTGGTATCAGCCAGACAGCGAGGGAGTATGTCCCCTTTTCACTAGCAGGAAGACTTTTTTTTCATCTGAGGTGGAGTGATACACCTACCATTGGCTCCCCACTTTATAGCACAGATCCAGGCAGTGCTATTCATGCACAGAATTGGCGAGGGCTGATATCGAACACAGAACTTTGTGGTTCCAAGATGGACACCCTGCTGACTGAGCTAAAGCACTTCTTTTAAGCAATGTTTCTACATTAATCCTACTAGCAAAAATATGTGCCCCCCCCCCCCGGCACAAATATTTAAGTTTTAATGTAATTAAATATTATATTGAATTAGAAAGATTAATGAAATTAAATAAGAACACAAAAGATTCCTTTTTTTATTTTATTCCAATTGATTTCAATATAAAATTATACATAGGATTGCTTTTAATATTTGAAAATCAAACAATATAATATTTGAATCAATAACACTAAGTAATTATTTATTAAACACACTTTTGTTAAAACCAGTATGCAAATTCCACACTATATACTATGTAAACATTCATTTCTTAATGATATAGAACATACACGGCAGGATTTTATCGGCTGTTTTGAGGCAAATCTATCCAGCAAGACCTTTAAAGGGACATTAATAAATAAGATGCCAATTAAGATTAATAATGATTATTTAATTTAATAACCATTGAGAATATAAAGTAAATAACTAAGGGAATTGTGACGTAGTTTTGGTTACAGAAAAAAAGACACAATCTCCATTATATTAAGATAGATTGAACATTATACAATGACAACTTTAGATCAAAATTTACCTAATAACTATGTGTCTGCTTACACATTATCCAACAGTTGTATTTTGACATTTTTAATGTTTGTTCCACTTATTTTTTTTTTAAAGGCTGAAGATAAATATTATCTCAGTTGCTGTTTTCTAAAAATATTATTAAGCTTTTAAGCAAGAAAAATCTGATTAGAGATAAAGCAACAATTTAGAAAATTTGACTTGTACTGAATAAGCAGAAAATTCCAGTTTTTCCTTCTTTTGTGTTTTGTCAAATATATTTGCTAAATGAAACTATTTACTTTCGAAATTCTAAACATCATTTCAGAAAAGTTTTTCTTACATTATAAGGCTGATCTGAATTCAGACAATTTTAAGTAAAATAAAATAAGGGTAAAAACTAATCTGAGGATCATTCAATAATTTAGGAAATTTTTTTTTTTAAGAAAAAAAAAAAATCCTTTTTTCTTTTTTTCCCATAAATCTAAACAGCGTGTTGTTGGGAATTGGTTTATAGCAAAAATTATTTGAATTCCACGAAAATATTTGTTCTGAGGCTATTCAAAATGGCTGCAAATCTGAGAGGTCCAGGCTTGAACAGAGTCTGTCATCAAGTTTTTTGTGAAATTTACAGAATAATGTTTGAGGTGTACAGAAAAGCATATTTCAGTCAGAAGAATGTTTACCAATGAGCTAAATTGTTTAAAGATAGTTGAAATAGTATTTAAGATTCAAAGACAATTCAAGCAGGCCCACAATTGTGAGCACACCTGAAATGGTGGATTCAATTGATGTTCACATTTTGACTGACAGTTACAATCGAAGGGAATTTTCTTTGGGTATAGCCCACAAATGTGTATGATAAGCTTGCCTTTTTAAGTTCAGTGTTTCACCAGGACAATGCTCAAGGAATTATACTATAACAAGTTGGAACAACATCCTCCACCTTACAGTCCGCTTGCTCCCCCCCCCCCCAAAAAAAAATTTGTGCATAGAACAAAGTTTTCAAGCAAAATAGCATTTTTGGATTCCTTGGGAAAAATGCTTTTATAAACAATTTTTAGGAGTAGGGAAGCTCTAAAACACATTTTACGTACAAAATAGGTTACAAAAAGTTGCTATTTTTCGCGACCCCTCTCTAATTTGGAGAGCTAAAAATCGACATAACTCAGACAATTTTTAGAATTGAAAGCTCAAATTTGGGAATTAATCTAACTTTAACATAATCCACACCTGGACAAAATTTCAGGGGGTGGGTGATATGGGTATTTATCTGTCTGCACACAAAGGCACAGACAACAAACAGTCTGTTTAATGTGGTAGTGGTGATATGTCCTACATGTACATGTGTGGGTAAAGACAATTATCCTGTCTTCAAGGATTTTATTGCAAAGATATTAGGCCAACCTTCACTTTTTTGAATTAGAAGAAGTGGCTCTGTGGAGAGCTACACACTTCATTTATTCAGAGTCTTAATGAGTCTTGTTGTTTATTTCAAGAGATGGAATCCAAATTCTAAAATTTGTTTCCATAAGTTTTTAATTAAGTGTTATTGTCAAATAAGTTCAATTACATTTCAAATATTATTTTTCCAAGAGGCCATCATCTTGATAAACTCAAAGAAAAAACAAAAACAAAACCTCAAAATAAACAATCCATAGCAATTTAAAAAGTACTTATGTATCTACAACATTTCCTTCTATCTCCTCAAGGTCATAATGCAGCCCCCCCCTCTCAGTTTTACCAACACAAAAAGATAAAGATAATAATAACTGGCAAGCTCATTCCTAAAGAATTTCATTAACAGTTTACCAATAGAAGATTTTTTTCCCTCCTCTCTCAAAATTTTGGTTAATGACTAAAAGACAAGTAAAGAGAACATAGAATCAAATGAAGACAAAAAAACAAATTATTACCAAAAAAAGACCAACATTATTTTTCTCGATATAGAAATTCATTAATTTGGAAATTTATCAGAGTTATTCCTGTTAACCTATTTATTTTCCCCCACTCCTATTTTTTCATACCACAGTAATTTAGATCCTAATTAATTCAAGGGTAAATATTAAATACCACCACTGGATTCCTCATAAAATTCTACCCTAAAAAAGTTTTGTTTGATCTTGGTACAGGGTTTTGTTGGAATTGCATCCCCAGACAGATAACGATTACAAATATAGTATATCAAAGTCACAACACTTTTTATGACATTTTATTAAAAATTAAAGGGGTAAAATAATATACTGAAGCACATTTTGTTAATCAAAAATTTATTTTATTTGTTTTTTTGTATGAAAGAGTCTTGTCTTACTAATTTTTCTTCAAAAACATCAGATTTCCATATGTTGGCTCCTGCTGATGACAATTTTATTTCCTTTCTGGACAAATGAGACCTTTATGATCAATCTGAAAAAAATAATACTCTGTGTACTCTAAGAGCAAAGTGTTGAGAGAGTCCACTGCATTTTATAAATGTCTAAAAAACACTCCTTGAGTAACAGGAGTTCCATGCCAAGTTTCATCAGCAAACAGGTAAATGAAGATAATGTGTGTGTGTGTGTGTGTGTGCGTGTGTGTGTCAGTGTAGACCCCCAAAATATTTCCAACTGTTGAACATCCTACATAGAGCCGTTTCCATCATAGAAGAAAAATTTTATAAGATGTAAATCAGCAACTGTTTGTCCAGGAGATTTATTAATCAACATTGCAAAAACACAATTGAAAAAAAGAAAGTTATTTTCAGTGGAAAAGTCATATTAATGGTTATAAAATCTATTTGCTACACCTGAATATAAGGAAAGAAAATAAAGGTTCTCAAATATTCAATGACATTAATTTTTTGAACCAAATCTTTAGTAAAAAAAAAAAAAGCCCTGTTGGCTGAGGCCTTAGAATACACTGACTACACCTCTGCAGAGGGGTAAGAACCCCCCCCCCCCCAATGAGACCACCTGTTGGCTGTGGGTGGTGCCAGTGATGCTTTAAGGATGGAACACAGGTGGTTGAGCAGTCCATGACCTGCAACACTCCACTTAGGACCTTACTTAGGCTAGACGGTCGGTCAGAGAGGCCTTCCGAGGAATCAGCTGGTTATGTCAAGCCCCAACCCTTTTTATCATATGGGTGCTAGAAGGTGGTGGCTGAGGGCCTTTATGTCCTGGGAATGACGTTAAACTATCTGATGGTGAGGTTCCAGTTCTGGAGTCTGGGAAATGTGATTACATCTGACATGGAGTGCTAGTACCTGTTAGGGTCCCATCTATGGTTTAAATAGGATAAAAATTGTTAAAAAAACTTTTTCCCAAACTATCAGTTATAACAAACTTGAATCCTATAAACTTATCCCTTAAAAAGTGATTTCCAATCCACTTAGCAACAAACAACTGCAAACAATCTACTGTCAAAATCAATAAAAATCCTTGAAGAAAAAAAAAAAACATAATAAATTTGACTATCCCTCACAAACTACCGATTGGCATAAAATAAATCTGGATGGGTTGACATGCCATTAAAATCAATCAATCATATCTTTAGTCAAAATGCAAAGTCAAGGCTGATTTAAGTTTCATATCTTATTCTTATTCTTATTATTATAATTATTATTTTATTTATTATTATAATGGAGATTTGATGTCTGTAACTAAAACTATGTCACTGCTTATGTCAGAATTTTGTGAGTTTATCAATGGTATTTGATTTATAGTCAAAATCATTAATGCATAGAATAAATTCATTTATTAATGATGTCTATGTAAATCTGAGTTAGAGTTGCCTCAAAACAGCCCATGTTATTAGTGCATTTAAAACTTTTTAAATTAGAACTATTTTTTATGAAAGCATTCTGGATATTCACTATTTTTCATAAGAAAATTCAGTTTTTAGCGTGGATCAATTTGTAATTTGGGAATACCAAAGTTAATACAAACTTTGTATTTTTTTTTTTAAATCTCTGAAAACATTTTTTTTAAAATCCAGTTTCCTGTGCGACCAAAATATTCTTGAATGTAGATGACTTTGAAGTTTTTTCAAAATTTGTTGCCTTTCAGAAAAAAAAAAACAAAAAAAAAAAAAAATTCTCTAAGATCTATAGTGGTGGGTTCAATCTAGATTGAATGGTGGGTCATGCTCAAGGGGAGCTAAAGTTTTGGAGAGCAAATGATAAAATAGGCATTAGGACATGTAACAAAATCTTATGTTCATTTTACATTTTTATTTTGTTGACTAAAAATTCTAAATTGTTTACATTATTTGTGATAAGAAACATTGTGAAAATAATGCTATGTCATCTTTGTCCAAATATTTCTTAACATTCTTTTTTGTCTAGATAACTGATGAAAATCACTTGTATGTGAAAATACATCTGATTTCTTAAAACAGTTCACTATAATAAAAAGATGGGTACTCTTCGCAGAGTTCCATCCCGGCTTCCTGCCTCAAAAACCACTAGCCAGTGGCTGCTGAAAAAAAAAAAAAAAACACCAGCTACGATTGAAGACCGTAGCCGAAGCAGTATCACTTGAAAAAAAAACAAAAAAAAAAAAAAAACAACCAACTTAGGGCTCTTTACCGAAAACCCAACCCTGACCGTTTAGGGTCAGGGTTGGGTCTTCGGGAAAAAGCCCTAAGTTAAAATTAACAGTTTTATTACAATATTTGTGGGTTCTGTTTTAATCTGGGTCACCCTGTATACAGGGTGACCCAGAAATAAAAAACAGAGCCCAAATTATTATTTTCCATTAAACTAACCTTAAACCCCAACCCTAAACCTAGTTTTTTTTCAAGTGACACCACTTCGCTACGGACTTCAATCGTAGCTGGTGGTTTTTTTTTGGCAGCCACCGGCTAGCGTTTTTTGAGGCAGGAGGCCAGGATGGAACTCTGCAAATATACCCAAAAGATGTATTGATTAAATGGATCAAGTCTTTAATAAGCACCACAGGTCGGTTCAGTAACCAAAGGGTCAATTTTGCATTAAAAAATTTTAAAAATAAAAGTTATTCATGTTATTGTTAGGATTGTGAAAATATTAAATTAAATTTTTAAATTAAAATCAATATTGAAATTACAGTGAAATTCTAATGTCAAAAAATCATCTGTTGGTTTGTTTACAATAAGTGAAAGCAAAAGATTGTGGTGACAATGCAAAAATGACCCTTTGATTATTGAACTGACATGGAGTGATTATTTAAGACTTTGTCAATTCAATCAAAAATCATTAAAAGATTTGGTGATGATGATGATGATGATGATGAATACAACAGCTGTCACTTGTAAAACTAACAATACAAATATATAGACAACTTTTTTTTTCTTTTATCTATGTTTCTTGATACTTTGTATAAAACAGAGAGAAATATATGTCTATATAATATGTCCAATTTGATGATCACAATAAGATAAATATAGTCCGCCTCCTCCTCCCATTGATAAAACACATCAGACTCAAGTGAATCTCTCTCCTCTCTCACACACACACTTTCTGATCTAACAATACATTCCAGAATAGATATAAGTTGCACAATTCTAATTGTTAGGTAGTGTCCAAAGTAATCATGTCTTACATAAAGATTTATAATTTTTCTGTAGACTAAAAATGACAAGAAGAATAAATCAGAAATGTCTAATTAATAAATGACCAATCAAATGTTTTTTTTTTTTCAATATATACCTACAGTAGCCATTCTATTAAATCTTATTAGAATGGAAATCAGTGTCTGTCTGTAACTGAAAACTACATCACTGCTTACATCACAATACACTCAGGAATTGCATAAGTGTATCAAGGAGTATTTAATTTATAGTCAAAATCATTAATAAATAAAATAAATTTTATTTATTAAAGATGTCTCAATGAAAATCTGAGTTACATTTGCCTCAAAGCAGCCCATGTTATTAGTACATTTAAAATCCTGTAATGTGTCTTATATATCACTAAGAAATAACACTTTACATAATATATGCTGTTAATTTGCATACTATTTAAGAAAAACCATATTTAATAAATAATTACTGTGTTATTGATCTCTAATATTATTTTTTATTCTCCAACATTATATATATATATATATATATATATATATTATAATATCAAAATAAGTAATCTTTTATATCCATTCTTATTTAATTTTGTTAGTCTTTCTAATTGAATATTTCATTACATTCAAATTTAAATGCTCATGCCCAGAGGTGCATATTCTTGCTAGTTTTATATAAAGTTCAAAATTATAAATAATTTTTAATGTTCACTTTGTCAGCAGTAGAACCTCTTTAAAATTAATTGTCACTAATATATATATATTAATATATATATATATATAAATTAAGGCTAAAAAATGCAAAGAATTCATTAAAAAAAATCAGACATTTCTCTAGTAAAAAGCTTATGTATACAATTTACTTTTTATAGCAATATTCTTACAAACTATCTTAAAATATAGTTTTCTATATTTTAAGATGAATTTAATAAGTGTGAAATAATTTATGAAATAATAGTTTATTTAATTGGGTATAATAGTCAATGTCACAATATATTGGATGTCACGTTTTATGGTATATTAAATAATGCAAGATAAGAAAAAATTATGATTAATTCACACACAAAATGAATAAGTCATGTAAATTGAAATTAATTATCAGTCATAGGTTATATATAACTTCCTGTTTAGCAATATTATCCTAAGTAGACTCTTAAGCACCAGTTTCCACTAAATCACCAAATTAACCATAATGAGACTGATTGGTACTTAGATGGTGGATGACTTGTGATACCAATTTGAGATCTGTGTAACTGACTAAACAAAACATAGAAAATTTCAAAATATTAATTCAAAAAATTATTACATTAACTAACCATATGTATCTAAAAATAATAGGACATCTTTTTTTCAGCAATGTTTCCACAATGTCTCATAAAGCGATATTAAAGTTTTTTTATAATAGCAACTCTGTAAAACTTTTTCACAACTACAAATTTTTGAGGTGAATTTTCCTCATTGGCCAACTAATGAAGCCCCACCTATCTTGCACCAGACTATGACCAGAAATTTATTCTTATTAAATGCTGCTATGACACGTGCTCAATATAGATATATAGAGAAAAAACCAAAAACACCTTTGCTATCACATTATTTGCTTTTTCAAAGATAGAACAAATTGTACTAATTCACAGCCGATTCAGATTTCATGTAGGAAATAGACCTTCACATTTTTAATAGAAATTTTAGGATTAAACTTGACTTGTTTTAGTGCTTCAAAAACTTCTTGACTCATGTTTACAAAATAGGCACAAATCTAGTTCTCAAATATATAAATTGAATCCAAATTTTACATCAATATTTTATCGAAATTGCTAATACAAAGAATCATTGCATTTGCCTCTTCACTACTATGAGCATTTAAAATTTTAAAAATCCTTTAAAGCTTTAAGAGACAAATGCCAAGAAGTTCTATAGGAAAAAAAAAGAAAAAAAAGAAAAAAAAGAAAAAAAGTAAGAAAAGAAAAAGAAAAAAAAGAAAAGAAAAAAAGAAAAGAAAAAAAGAAAGCCTCAAAATTACAAAGTAATATTATATAGTTAATCAAAATAAAAGATCTATTTTAAATAACATTACTAAAAGAACAAAAAAATCTATATATTTCGTTTGTGTTTAAAAACCATCGACTAAATGTTAAAATCTTTAATAAAATAACTTTTTTTTTTCTTTTTCTTAACTGAAGGTGAATTCTTTGAAATTATAAAATATGAAAAGATATAAGTTGATGAAAATGTTATCTTTGTTATTAGATATAAATTATTTCTTTTGTTTTGGCTGCAATAAAAAGCAACGAATAAGACGTGAAAAATTCACAAGTTATCCACAATGTTTTGATTATATAAAGTAATTGGTCAGATCTGCTTAAACTAATTTGATTCATTTCAAACTGATAAAAGGTAGTACAGATTTTACAGCAAGTTCATTCTCAAGTTTCTTAGATTAAAATACAGAA
Source organism: Doryteuthis pealeii (assembly GCA_023376005.1). Classification (NCBI taxonomy): domain Eukaryota; kingdom Metazoa; phylum Mollusca; class Cephalopoda; order Myopsida; family Loliginidae; genus Doryteuthis; species Doryteuthis pealeii. The sequence goes on from CM042140.1 coordinate 147,330,874, forward strand.
TAGACTATTTCAAATATTTATAAGATAAATGTCATTTTAGGATTCATTGGTCATAGAGTATTGGACTTAAATAGACTAGTTAGTCTGTTTTCAATGTTCAAAGAAAATTAAAATGAATTAGCATCACACACACACACACACACACCACACACACACACCACACACAAAATATGACGTTATAACAAGACAAAATGTATAATTTTAACCTTATAAAATCCAGTAGCTTAAAATAATTGCATTTATCAAAAGTTATAATATCCATGTGTTTTGAAAAGTGATCTATTATATCTTTAAGAGAAATTTCCTTTTGACTACATTGTCAATATTTTAAGCTACTGGATTTGTATAGCGTTAAATTTATCATTTTGTCTTTTATAATCATATTTTGTATTGCATGTGTGTGCTGTGTGGTGTGTGGTGTTGTGATGTGTGTGATGCTTAATTCATTTTAATTTTCTTGAATTGAAAAACAGACATAATATTCTATTTAAGTCACTACTCTAACCATGAAATATTAAAAATGACAGTTTATCTTATATAAATATTTGAAATATCTTTCTGTATTTAATTAAGAACGTGAGAATGAACTTGCTTAAAATCCTGTACTAACCTTTTAATCACAGTGTTGAAATTGAATCATTTTAGTTTAAGCAGATCTGACCAAATTATTTTATTATAATCAAAACATTGGGTATAAACTTGTGAATGTTTCCAACGTCTTATTTTCGTTGCTTTTTATTGCAGCAAAAACAAAAGAAATAATTTATATCTAATAACAAAGATAACATTTTTCATCAACTTATTTTATCTTTTCATATTTTATCATTTCAAAGAATTCACCTTCAGTTTAAAAAAGAAAAAAAAAGTTATTTTATTAAAGATTTACATTTAGTCGATGGGTTTAAACACAAGCTAATATTAGATTTTTGTCTTTAGTAATTATTTAAAATAATCTTTTATTTTTGATTAACTATATAATTTACTTTGTAATTATTTGAGGCTTTTCTTTTTTTTTTCTTTTCTTTCTTTTTCTTTTTCTTTTTTCTTTCTTTTCTTACTTTTTTCTTTTTGTTCTTTTTTTCTTTTTTTCTAGATTCATTGGAATTTTGTCATCTTCAGCTTTTAACGGATTTTATAAAATTTTAAAATGCTCATTAGTAAGTGAAAGGCAAATGCTATATGATTCTTTGCTATGTAAGCAATTTTCGATAAAATATATTTGATGTAAATTTTGGATTCATTTATATATTTGAGAATAGATTTGTGCTATTTTGAAAAATGAGTCATAGGAAGTTTTTTGAAGCACTAAAACAAAGTCAAGTTAATCCTAAAAGTTTCTATTAAAAAATGTGAAGGTTCTATTTTCTACATAAATCTGAATCGGCTGTGAATTAGTAGCAATTTTTTCTACTTTGGAAAAGGGCAAATATGTGATAGCAAAGGTTGTTTTTTGTTTTTTCTCTATATATCTATATTGCACAGTGTCACTAGCAGCATTAATAAGATAAATCTCTGGTTCAAGTTCTGGTGCCAAATAGGTGGGGCTCAATTAGTTTGCCAAGAGGAAAATTCAACCTCAAAAATTTGTAGTTGCTGAAAAAGTTTACTAAGAGTTGCTATTATTAAAAAAAAACTTTAATATTGCCTTTATGAGACATTGTGAAACATTGTGAAAACCAAAGTGTCCTATTATTTTAATACAATGGTAGTTAATGTTAAATAATTTTATTTTGAATATATTTGGAATTTTCTATGTTTTGTTTAGTCAGTTACACAGATCTCAAATTCGGTATTCACCAAGTCATCACATCTAATACCAATCAGTCTCATTATGTTCATTTTGGTGATTTTAGTGGAAACTGGTGCTTTAAGAGCTTACTTAGGATATATTTGGCTAAACAGGAAGTAATATAACTATGACTGATAATTAATTTCAATTTACATACTTATTCATTTGTGTGTGAATTAATCATAATTTTTCTTTATCTTGCATTATTTTAAATACACTTATAAACGTGACATCCAAATATATTTGACATGACTATTATACAATTAAATAACTATTTATTTCATAAATTTTTCAACACTTATTAAATTCATCTTAAAAATATAGAAAACTATATTTTAAGATAGTTTGTAGAATATTGCTATAAAAAGTAAATTGTATACATAAGCTTTTTTACTAAGAGAAATGTTCTGATTTTTTTAAATGAATTCTTTGCTTTTTTAGCCTTAATTATATATATTATATTATAGTATATATATATATATATTAGTGACATTAATTTTAAAGAGGTTCTACTGCTGACAAGTGAACATTAAATTATTTTAATTTTGAACTTTATAAAACTAGCAAGAATATGCACCCTCTGTGGCCATGAGCATTTAAATTTGAATGTAATGAAATATATTCAATTAGAAAGACTAACAAAATTAAATAAGAATGGATATAAAAAAGATACTATTTTGATATATAATATATAATATATATATATAATATATATAATGTTGGAGAATAAAAACAAAATATTAGAGCAATTAACACTAAGTAATTATTTATAAATATGGGTTTCTTAAACTAGTATGCAAATTAACGGCATATATTATGTAAATGTTTATTTCTTTATGATATATAAGACACATTACAGGATTTTTAATGTACTAATAACATGGGCTGCTTTGAGGCAAATGTAACTCAGATTTTCATTGAGACATCTTTAATAAATAAATTTTTTTATTTATTAATGATTTTGACTATAAATTTAATACTCCTTGATACACTTATGCAATTCCTGAGTGTATTGTGATGTAAGCCAGTGATGTAGTTTCAGTTACAGACAGACACTGAATTTCCATTCTAATAAGATTTAATAGAATGGCTACTGTAGGTATATATTGAAAAAAAAAAACATTTGATTGGTCATTTAATATAATTAGACATTTCTGATTTTTATTTTTCTTGTCATTTTAGTACAGAAAAAATATAATCTTTATGTAAGACATGATTACTTTGGACACTACCTAACAATTAGAATTGTGCAACTTATATCTATTCTGAATTTTGTTAGATCAGAAAGTGTGTGTGTGAGAGAGAGAGAGAGATTCACTTTGAGTCTGGATGTGTTTATCAATGGGAGGAGGAGGCGGACTATATTTATCTTATTGTGGATCATCATATTGGACATATTATATAGACATATATTTCTCTGTTTTATACAAAGTATCAAGAAACATAGATAAAAAGAAAAAAAAAAGTTGTCTATATATTTTGTATTGTTAGTTTTACAAGTGACAGCTGTTGTATTCATCATCATCATCATCATCATCACCAAAATCTTTTAATGATTTTATTGATTGAATTGGACAAAGTCTTTAATAATCACTCCATGTCAGTTCAATAATCAAAGGGTCATTTTTGCATTGTCACCACAATCTTTTGCTTTCACTTATTTGTAAACAAACCAACAGATGATTTTTTGACATTAGAATTTCACTGTAATTTCAATATTGATTTTAATTTAAAAATTTAATTTAATATTTTTCACAAATCCTAACAATAACATGAAATAACTTTATTTTTAAAATTTTTTAATGCAAAATTGACCCTTTGGTTACTGAACCGACTGTGGTGCTTATTAAAGACTTGATCCATTTAATCAAATACATCTTTTGGGTATATTTGCAGAGTTCCATCCTGGCCTCCTGCCTCAAAAAAACGCTAGCCGGTGGCTGCCAAAAAAAAACCACCAGCTACGATTGAAGTCCGTAGCCGAAGTGGTGTCACTGAAAAAAAACTAGGTTTGGGTTGGGGTTAAGGTTAGTTAATGGGAAAATAAATAATTTGGGCTCTGTTTTTTATTTCTGGGTCACCCTGTATACAGGGTGACCCAGATAAAACAGAACCCACAAATATTGTAATAAAACTGTTAATTTTAACTTAGGGCTTTTTCCGAAGACCCAACCCTGACCCTAAACGGTCAGGTTGGGTTTTCGGTAAGAGCCCTAAGTGGTTGTTTTTTTTTTTTTTTTTTTTTTTTTCAAGTGATACTGCTTCGGCTACGGTCTTCAATCGTAGCTGGTGTTTTTTTTTTTTTTTTTTCAGCAGCCATGGCTAGTGGTTTTGAGGCAGGAAGCCGGGATGGAACTCTGCGAAGAGTACCCATCTTTTTTATTATAGTGAACTGTTAAGAAAATCAGATGTATTTTTCACATACAAGTGATTTCATCAGTTATCTAGACAAAAAAAGAATGTTTAAAAATATTTTGGACAAAGATGACATAGCATTATTTTTCACAATGTTTTCTTATCACAATAATGTAAACAATTTAGAATTTTTAGTCAACAAAATAAAAATGTAAAATGAACATAAGATTTTGTTACATGTCCTAATGCCTTTTTTTATCATTTGCTCTCCAAAACTTTAGCTCCCCTTGAGCATGACCCACCATTCAATCTAGATTGAACCCACCACTATAAGATCTTAGAGAATTTTTTTTTGTTTTTTTGTTGTTTTTTTTTTCTGAAAGGCAAACAATTTTTGAAAAAACTTCAAAGTCATCTACATTCAAGAATATTTTGGTCGCACAGGAAACTGGATTTTAAAAAAAATGTTTTCAGAGATTTAAAAAAAAAATACAAAGTTTGTATTAACTTTGGTATTCCCAAATTACAAATTGATCCACGCTAAAACTGAATTTTCTTATGAAAAATAGTGAATATCCAGAATGCTTCATAAAAATAGTTCTAATTTAAAAAGTTTTTAAATGCACTAATAACATGGGCTGTTTTGAGGCAACTCTAACTCAGATTTACATAGACATCATTAATAAATTGAATTTATTCTATGCATTAATGATTTTGACTATAAATCAAATACTCATTGATAAACTCACAAAATTTCTGACATAAGCAGTGACATAGTTTTAGTTACAGACATCAAATCTCCATTATAATAATAAATAAGAATAATAATTATAATAATAAGAATAAGAATAAGATATGAAACTTAAATCAGCCTTGACTTTGCATTTTGACTAAAGATATGATTGATTGATTTTAATGGCATGTCAACCCATCCAGATTTATTTTATGCCAATCGGTAGTTTGTGAGGGATAGTCAAATTTATTATGTTTTTTTTTCTTCAAGGATTTTTATTGATTTTGACAGTAGATTGTTTGCAGTTGTTTGTTGCTAAGTGGATTGGAAATCACTTTTTAAGGATAAGTTTATAGGATTCAAGTTTGTTATAACTGATAGTTTGGGAAAAAAGTTTTTTTTAACAATTTTTATCCTATTTAAACCATAGATGGGACCCTAACAGGTACTAGCACTCCATGTCAGATGTAATCACATTTCCCAGACCTCCAGAACTGGAACCTCACCATCAGATAGTTTAACGTCATTCCCAGGACATAAAGGCCCTCAGCCACCACCTTCTAGCACCCATATGATAAAAAGGGTTGGGGCTTGACATAACCAGCTGATTCCTCGGAAGGGGCCTCTCTGACCGACCGTCTAGCCTAAGTAAGGTCCTAAGTGGAGTGTTGCAGGTCATGGACTGCTCAACCACCTGTGTTCCATCCTTAAGCATCACTGGTCACCACCCACAGCCAACAGGTGGTCTCATTGGGGGGGGGGGTTCTTACCCCTCTGCAGAGGTGTAGTCAGTGTATTCTAAGGCCTCAGCCAACAGGGCTTTTTTTTTTTTTTACTAAAGATTTGGGTTCAAAAAAATTAATGTCATTGAATATTGAGACCTTTATTTTCTTTCCTTATATTCAGGTTGTAGCAAATAGATTTTATAACCATTTTATATGACTTTTCCACTGAAAATAACTTTTCTTTTTTTTCAATTGTGTTTTTTGCAATGTTGATTAATAAATCTCCTGGACAAACAGTTGCTGATTTACATCTTATAAAATTTTTCTTCTATGATGGAAACGGCTCTATGTAGGATGTTCAACAGTTGGAAATATTTTGGGGGTCTACACTGACACACACACACGCACACACACACACACACACACATTATCTTCATTTACCTGTTTGCTGATGAAACTTGGCATGGGAACTCCTGTTACCTCAAGGAGTTTTTTTAGACATTTATAAAATGCAGTGGACTCTTCTCAACACTTTGCTCTTAGAGGTACACAGAGTATTATTTTTTCAAGATTGATCATAAAGGTCTCATTTGTCCAGAAAGGAAATAAAATTGTCATCAGCAGGAGCCAACATATGGAAATCTGATGTTTTTGAAGAAAATTAGTAAGACAAGACTCTTTCATACAAAAAACAAAAAATAAATTTTTGATTAACAAAATGTGCTTCAGTATATTTTTTTACCCCTGTTAATTTTTAATAAAATGTCATAAAAAGTGTTTGTGACTTTGATATACTATATTTGTAATGTCGTTATCTGTCTGGGGATGCAATTCCAACAAAACCCTGTACCAGATCAAACAAAACTTTTTTAGGGTAGAATTTTATGAGGAATCCAGTGGTGGTATTTAATATTTACCCTTGAATTAATTAGGATCTAAAATTACTGTGGTATGAAAAAATAGGAGTGGGGGAAAAAATAAATAGGTTAACAGGAATAACTCTGATAAATTTCCAAATTTAATGAATTTCTATATCGAGAAAAAATAATGTTGGTCTTTTTTGGTAATAATTTGTTTTTTTGTCTTCATTTGATTTCTATGTTCTCTTACTTGTCTTTTTAGTCATTAACCAAAATTTTGAGAGAGGAGGGAAAAAAAATCTTCTATTTGTAAACTGTTAATGAAATTCTTTAGGAATGAGCTTGCCAGTTTTATTATATCTTTATCTTTTTGTTGGTAAAACTGAGAGGGGGGGGGCTGCATTATGACCTAGTTGAGGAGATAGAAAGGAAATGTTGTAGATACATAAGTACTTTTTAAATTGCTTATGGATTGTTCTATTTTTGAGGTTTTGTTTTGTTTTTTTCTTTGAGTTATTCATAGATGATGGCCTCTTGGAAATAATATTTGAAATGTAATTGAACTTATTTGACAATAACACTTTAATTTAAAAACTTATGGAAACAAATTTTAGAATTTGGATTCCATCTCTTGAAATAAACAACAAGACTCATTAAGACTCTGAATAAATGAAGTGTGTAGCTCTCCACAGAGCCACTTCTTCTAATTCAAAAAAGTGAAGGGTTGGCCTAATATCTTTGCAATAAAATCCTTGAAGACAGGATAATTGTCTTTACCCACACATGTACATGTAGGGACATATCACCACTACCACATTAAACAGACTGTTTGTTGTCTGTGCCTTTGTGTGCAGACAGATAAATACCCATATCACCCACCCCTGAAATTTTGTCCAGGTGTGGATTATGTTAAAGTTAGATTATTCCCAAAATTTGAGCTTTCAATTCTAAAAATTGTCTGAGTTATGTCGATTTTTAGCTCTCCAAATTAGAGAGGGGTCGCGAAAAATAGCAACTTTTTGTAACCTATTTTTGTACGTAAAATGTGTTTTAGAGCTTCCCTACTCCTAAAAATTGGTTTATAAAAGCATTTTTTCCCAAGGAATCCAAAAATGCTATTTGCTTGAAAACTTTGTTCTATGCACAAATTTTTTTTGGGGGGGGGGGAGCAAGCGGACTGTAAGGTGGAGGATGTGGCAGCTGTTCCCAACCAAACTGACTTATAGTTTCCAATGTTCTTGTTATAGTATAATTCCTTGAGCATTGTCCTGGTGAAACACTGAACTTAAAAAAGGCAAGCTTATCATACACATTTTGTGGGCTATACCCAAAGAAATTCCCTTCGATTGTAACTGTCAGTCAAAATGTGAACATCAATTGAATCCACCATTTCAGGTGTGCTCACAATTGTGGGCCTGCTTGAATTGTCTTTGAATCTTAAATACTATTTCAACTATCTTTAAACAATTTAGCTCATTGGTAAACATTCTTCTGACTGAAATATGCTTTTCTGTACACCTCAAACATTATTCTGTAAATTTCACAAAAACTTGATGACAGACTTCTGTTCAAGCCTGGACCTCTCAGATTTGCAGCCATTTTGAATAGCCTCAGAACAAATATTTTCGTGGAATTCAAATAATTTTTGCTATAAACCAATTCCCAACAACACGCTGTTTAGATTTATGGGGGAAAAAAAGAAAAAAGGATTTTTTTTTTTTTTTCTTAAAAAAAAAAATTTCCTAAATTATTGAATGATCCTCAGATTAGTTTTTACCCTTATTTTATTTTACTTAAAATTGTCTGAATTCAGATCAGCCTTATAATGTAAGAAAAACTTTTCTGAAATGATGTTTAGAATTTCGAAAGTAAATAGTTTTCATTTAGCAAATATATTTTGACAAAACACAAAAGAAGGAAAAACTTGGAATTTTCTGCTTATTCAGTACAAGTCAAATTTTCTAAATTGTTGCTTTTATCTCTAATCAGATTTTTCTTGCTTAAAAGCTTAATAATATTTTTAGAAAACAGCAACTGAGATAATATTTATCTTCAGCCTTTAAAAAAAAAATAAGTGGAACAAACATTAAAAATGTCAAAATACAACTGTTGGATAATGTGTAAGCAGACACATAGTTATTAGGTAAATTTTGATCTAAAGTTGTCATTGTATAATGTTCAATCTATCTTAATATAATGGAGATTGTGTCTTTTTTTCTGTAACCAAAACTACGTCACAATTCCCTTAGTTATTTACTTTATATTCTCAATGGTTATTAAATTAAATAATCATTATTTAATCTTAATTGGCATCTTATTTATTAATGTCCCTTTAAAGGTCTTGCTGGGATAGATTTGCCTCAAAACAGCCGATAAAATCCTGCCGTGTATGTTCTATATCATTAAGAAATGAATGTTTACATAGTATATAGTGTGAGTAATTTGCATACTGGTTTTAACAAAAGTGTGTTTAATAAATAATTACTTAGTGTTATTGATTTCAAATATTATATTGTTTGATTTTCAAATATATTAAAAGCAATCCTATGTATAATTTTATATTGAAATCAATTGGAATAAAATAAAAAAAGGAATCTTTTTTGTGTTCTTATTTAATTTCATTAATCTTTCTAATTCAATATAATATTTAATTACATTAAAACTTAAATATTTGTGCCGGGGGGGGGGGCACATATTTTTGCTAGTAGGATTAATGTAGAAACATTGCTTAAAAGAAGTGCTTTAGCTCAGTCAGCAGGGTGTCCATCTTGGAACCACAAAGTTCTGTGTTCGATATCAGCCCTCGCCAATTCTGTGCATGAATAGCACTGCCTGGATCTGTGCTATAAAGTGGGGAGCCAATGGTAGGTGTATCACTCCACCTCAGATGAAAAAAAAAGTCTTCCTGCTAGTGAAAAGGGGACATACTCCCTCGCTGTCTGGCTGATACCAACAATAGGCCACTCTGCCTACTTTAGATTCATAATTATTGAAATTTCAAAAGTCTATATTTATCATATTCTTAAAACCTGTTTTACTGAAATTCTTACAGCCGCTAGTTAGTCATACTATCCAAATATATAAAGATTATTTCTTTGTTTTCCATCACAATTAAATATTCTATGTATTACCCAAGTTAAAATTGATTGTTTTTTGTTTTGTTTTTTTTTTGAGAAAGAGAAAATACAATAAACATAATAAATTAGTTCCTACAAATGAAGATATCCATTCAATATACTGCCCTGTTGGCTGGGGCGTTAGTATGCACCGACTGCACAGGGGTAAGACTCCCCCAGATGGGGCCACCTTAAACTCTATCTGATGGTGAGGTTCCAGTTTTGGAGGTTTGGGGAATGTGGAGCACTCCATCACCATTGCTCCCTGGTCCACTCTGACCCGGAGTGGTAGTACCTGTTAGGGTCCCATCTATGGGTTAAATAGAAAATTGTATTTATAAAAAAAAATTGTGTATCCATTAAGAATGAATTTATTTAAAAACTTTATCAGCATTAAATGACCCACTGAGGTTGATATGCCGTAAACCAAACCAAACCATTCAATATATAAAAAAAAAAGATTAAATTCTATTTTCTATATTTGACTTGTGTTGATAACAGGGCTGGTGAGAGGAGTTTTTAACATTTTATTTTGTATACTATCTCCGCAAGATTTCAAAGTATTGACATTCTTTTCCAGACTAAGCAGCCTAATTTTTGATACCCTCCCAGAAAGAAAGAAAAAAAAATATAATTGGTAGATATAGAGTAGGTTTAGGAGCAGCAGCAGTATCAGATTTTGCTTGCTCCATTCAACTAACATTCATGACAATATAGTGCTCTTTAAGAAAGGGTGGGGCAGCCTGTTTGATATCTTTAGGATTTACAACATTTTTTTTTTTTTGTGTGTGTGTGTGTGTGTGTGTGTGTGTATATATATATATATATATATATATATCAGTGTGTATATGATGATATATAGTAAATTCTTTTTCATTCGTCAGGTTTGATAAAAGTCTCTTGATTAGTTGTATCTAATAATCTTTAAATAGAGCTTGTTCAAGTTCTGGTAAGACTATGAAAATCTTTTTAGTGTATTAACAATTAGTCTCTGACTAATGTGAATATTTAAATATTCATGATTATTTAAAAAGTTGTTTTTTATGTATCCATGCTGTTAGTGTGACATGATGATGATGATGATGATGATAGAAAATATGACATTTTCAAATGGAAAGTCATTTAAAAATTATTTTTCTAATTTCTTTTTTTTTAATTGCTTACCAATTTCTGATTATTAATACTAGCAAGAACATGCCCCCCCCTCCGGATGTAAGTGTTTAAGTTTTAATGTAATGAAATATATTAAATTAGAAAGCATATAATTTTTTTAATTGATTTCTATATTATATATATTTCATTCATAGGATTGATTTTAATGTTGGAGAATGGAGCAATGATATTAGAGATAAATAACACCAAGTAATCATTTATTAAACCCGAATTTGTTAAAACCAGTATACCGACCATATAACATGTAAACCATTTCTTAGTGATATATAAGACACATTGTAGGATTTTATATGCACTAATAACATGAGCTGTTTTGAGGCAACTCTCTCTCTCAGATTTTCATAGAGACCTCATTAATAAATAAGATTTATTCTATGTATTAATGATTTTGACTATAAATTGATTACTCATTGATAAACTTACACAATTTCTGAGGGTATTATGATGTAGTTTCGTTTACAGACACCAATTCTCCATTATAATAAGATTTGGTAACAATTATGAAAGTAGTTAACATGTATGTGTTAAAAAAATCTTTATATGCTAAAGCTATTTTTCATTTTTTTTACTGAAGGATTTTTATTTTGTTTTTCTTAATTTGTCATGAAAATTTCAATTGTTTGAATCCATTTAGAGATGCTTGCTTATTTGATGTAATTTCCTTTTGTCATTATATATTTTTACAGCATAAACGTAAATTACACTATGGAAAATTTCCTTTCTGAAGATCAAATAATTTTTAAAAACGTTTGTATAGGAAATACCACTTTACCAACGAAATACTCAAAGTCTTTTACCTATTATTTCACTCCTTGTGAGTTTTTCACACCAGCGTAAGCTGATGGTCTTTCACTGGAGTCTGAGTGACAAGTCTCCTCACAACTCCAGGACTCTTCTTAGTATTCAAGCCAATTTTAACAATGTTGTTGTCTGAATGGACTATATTCCTCCTCTGATTTCAGTTCTTGTCTGTTTTATAAACTTTTGTGGGCAGTTCTAAGTGCACCGACTACAATTAGTATCACTTTCACCCTCATATTCCATGTTTTTTTTGTCAATTCTTTAGCAAGGTCTAGATATTTGTCTATCTTTTCATTTCTTTCCTCTTCACCCTGTGATCTATTATTATTATTTCTACCATTTAATTAAAAAAAAAAAAAACTTTTTTCAACCCTTTTCATTTAAGTTGATCCTCTTGAATGAAATGAAGTTTTATCAGCCTGGGTTATTTTAATAAATATAAGCACCGCCATCAAATAGAATTCAACCAGATATAAAATAAATGGATTGCTGCTTTTCATCTCAAATTGAAAATGGGAATACTATAGTGATTTAAAGAGGAGGAAGGGGATATTGAATTTTAAGTTGGGACACAACACAGTTAAATCTAAAATAACTGCATTGTATTTTAACTAATAGAATCTTTTTAATATATATATATAATAATATATATATATATATATATATATATATATATATATATATATTACACACACACACACACACTCTCAAGCTGAATCTCTGCTGCATAGCCTGGAGCTGGCAGCAAGATGCATTGGCTTCTACGTGAACTCTGATAAAACAGTGTTTATGTATTTTAAACAAGCCATCTTCATATGAAGTTGCAAGACTCTGAAATTACTAGACCAGTTTTACATACCTAGTTAGTAATATCACATCTACTGAAAGTAATGCTAGCATATGCATAGAAAAGGTATGGACTGCTATAGACAGTTTATCAACCCTATGGAAATCTGATCTCTACAATAAAATAAAACTGTAATGCTTCTCAGCTGTAACTGTATCAGTACTACTGTATGATGGCACCACTTGGATTTTAACAAAATACTTGGGGAAAAAGCTAAATGGGAACTATAACAAGATGCTGCATACTGTTTTTAAACAAATTCTGGAAGCAGCTGTATGACCACCTTACCACCTATCATACGAAACCATCCAAGTAGAACAAACAAATCATGCTGAACAGTAAGGTTGAACTTGTGTACATTCAACTGTGAACATCTACACATGGACACACCAGTATTGGCTGAGCAGCAAAAACTTCCATTTGTCCTGTCTTTTCAGAAACTGTAATGCTGTGCTGAAGACTTTCCAGGAATGATGACCAATAGGGACAGATGATGAGTTATAGGAGTCGGTGCTGTTAGCACAACTTGATCATCTAATATATATATATTAATCCTCATGTTCCTTAAAAGTATGATCGTTATCATCTTGCAACACCCTCTGATTAAAAATAAGACCCTCCAAATTGTCCAAGATGAAATCAGCTAAATAATGGACCATTCCATTTTTATTATAAAGAATGGGAAGGAAAAGGACATGCTACACAGAAAAAATATAAGAAAGTTTACGGGGAAGATAGAGGGGGTGAGCATGCGGAAGCAATAACGCTGATCTATTTAAATTGAACATAATGAAAAGAAAGAAACAAAGTGAGAGGTTAAATTGTTATTATACTTTTTACATATTGAACTATTTAGCAATAGCTATTAAGTAAGCATATCAAATGTAATAATTAAATTATACAGTGGTATATCCACAGGTCCTGCTAGTTATAATTATTCACTTTGGTAGCCTAACAAAATGAAGGACTTTGTGTTCGATTCAGGTTGGAAACATGTAAAAAAAATGTTCTTTTCTGTTTCTGCTACAGTTTTCTTCTTAATCCTTAAATCTGCAATTCTTAAAATCTAATACTGATTCTCAACTGAGTTTATTGTCACTTAATATCAGCTACCTATTAAAAATCTGTTTTCAATTTTGATGTTCGCATTGGTTAGTAGACAAAATATAATGTTTACATTTATCTTTTTAAGATTTTTATTTTTTAAATTTTAGGATTTTAAAATTGAGTCATAATTTATTATTTTTTTGGTTTAATCATTTTGACAAAAGCAAAATTTGTGATCTTTCTGTTTCAAATTGAAATCCTTCCAAATTATTTCAAATATTCTTCTATGAAGTGATCTGATGCAATGGTATTAAACTTTTCTGTGTATCTACTATTCTAACAATTTTCATTCTTTGTTAAAAATAGCACAGATTATCTTTACCATAATTCACACATCATTTTATGTTAATAATAATAATTCTATAGTGCCAATTTTATCAATTATAATTTGTAGATATTCAAAGATTTTAAACAAACTATTCTTGATTGGATGACTGAATCTTAGTTTTGTACTTGGAACATTGAATTGAAATAAGATTTTAATTTCAGTTGATAATGTTGCCAAAGAGCTAATCTTTAATTTTACTTATTTTTAGCTCAATCGGTAGAGCACTGGTTCCTGGTTTCAATACTGACCCCTGCCAACTTGATAATCTGATCTGTGTGGTAAAGTTGGAGTTGACAGTATGTGTAGTGCTCCGCCTCAGAAAAAAAAAACCCTAAAAAAACTCCCTTTTCTAGCACTGGCAAAAGGAGAATAGACTCCCTCACTGTCTGTCTGATACCAACAATAGGTCACTCTGCCACTTACTTTATTTTGTAAAATTCTTTATTGTAAGAAGAGTTGATAACCTGAGCAAATGTCTGAGTAACTAAAAGGTATTAGTGGCAAGGATACCACTATTATAATTTATACATCTTCCCCTCCCCCCATATATTACTACTAAAATTTTCCTACTTCAGATTATTTTATAATAAACATCTTTTTTTTTTTATCTCTTATTTTTCCCTCTATATATTGTTTAAAAAAAAGAAAAAAAAACAGACCCAACACACCACAAGCTGCAAAAGTATTTAGTTTTTCTTTTCAATATGTGATGTTTTTGATTATTGTTCTATAATCCCTCATCCATACGATGTTAAAATGCCTCTTGTCTTTCTCTGCTGCCATTAGAGAGTTTTAAACAAGAAGCAACTCTCTGTTGGATTGTTGTTCGTGATGGAATGTTTGGTATGAACTCACTTTGAATAGTCTAAGAGGGAGAGGAGACAGTTTTAGTTTACTCTGCTATTTGCTGCCTTATCCACTTGACAGCTAAAATGATACCATATTTCTTTCTCTTTATAATGATCTCATTTTCAGATGAAATATTCGAAAATCTTCTTGATAATATTGAATTTAATGACTGACTTAAAAACTCTCAGTATTAAAAGACAAAAAAACAAAAATAAATTAGATGTTAAACGTGTAATCTATTAAAAAAAATCAATTTAATTTGAGGAAAAAGGTACTAATATAAAATAGTAAAAGCAATTCACTAATTGTAATAGTATGACGAGCCTTATAATAATAATATATATATATTATATATATATATATATATATATATATAGCACCTTACCTCCTATAACACAAACCCTCCAAGTAAGATAACAAGACATGCTGGAGAAGTAAGGATGCACTCATATGTGATAGTATCTTGTGGATGCCTACACACCAGGTGTAGGCCGACCAGCAAAATCCTACATCAATCAGCTGTGTGTGGGTTTTGGATGCTGTGGATGAGGAGTGATGACCAATAGGGGTGTTTGGCAAGAGAGACCTCATGGTTACAGTGCTGTCTGTAACAACCTGATGATGATTGAAGTAACTGAATACTGACATCGTGGTTGTCTTCATATCTCTGGGTTTCATGTTCAATTCAAAGGCTCTCTTGGTCATTTTTTTTATTACAAGAATTATAAAAAATAAAAAAAAACCTACAGAAAAGGTCACACTTTTACATTAAAGATGCTTCTTCTACCAACAACTAATTACATCGACTCGTGTCCAGTGGCTTCGACCATTGGACCGGTAAGATATTAAATATCAGCTGATCCCAGGGGCCATCCCCCCAAGCAGCACCTACCCCTCGTCTAAAAGGGCCAGCCTGGGCTTATTGCCCAGTGCCTGAGGTGCATCAAGAGGAATGTTGAGAGGATTCATGCAATTTTTAACAACTAGCCACACAGAACTTTGCTTTGTGTTTGGTTTCCCCACTATAATAATCTTTGTATTCGACCAACATGGTGGAATGTCGATAAATATTTACTCTGTGACTGAACTAATTTCTATTGATGTGAGTGGAGTTTTATCCAATACATCAACATTCACATCTTATAATTCTCACCTGATTTGTTTTTCTTAATCTATATTATATTATTTTAGTAGTAGTAGTAGTATTTTTCTTATTCTACAATTTAAAAAAAATATATATATCCAATTGCATTATGTAGAATAACTTATATATCTATCCCCCTCCCTCTCATTAATAATGTCTTTCAGTATTTCTACTTGATAATTTTATCATATCAGATTGATATCTTCCTCAATCCTGCTTGACAATTAATCCCCTTTTTTTCCACCACCCATTTAAAAATTTTTCCTTAAAATTTTTTCCGACTCTTAAGAACTATAAACCAGTTTCTCTTTTCTATTAATGAGTTCAAATCCATTGCACCCCACCACCACAGCAGCAAGCAGCAGCATTCACTCTTTAAAAAACCTCATTCTTGTTCATTTAATCATCTTTATGGTTTCTTATCTTTATTCTTGTAATCTAAACTTACAAATTCTTCAATTCAATTTTTTAGTTTCATTTAACTTCCTATTCTGAAATATATTTTCATTTGAAATGTTATTAATGCAACATAAACATTTATCGTAATTCTTATAGATCTTTGCTCCATTGAATTTGTTGGATGCATGAACTTCATAGATAATTGGACTTGAACTGACAAATATGCAATCTAATCTTAATGTTTAAAAATGACGTCTGG
This sequence comes from Doryteuthis pealeii, assembly GCA_023376005.1. NCBI lineage: Eukaryota > Metazoa > Mollusca > Cephalopoda > Myopsida > Loliginidae > Doryteuthis > Doryteuthis pealeii. The sequence continues at coordinate 147,347,359 of CM042140.1, forward strand.
GCTTAACTAAAAGCATGTGGGATACATTTGCAATGATGCTGATAATTTTTTGATCTTAGTGTGTCCGGGGAGCACATATTTGCTTTGAATGAGTCCCTGGAAATTTATGGTCCCAACTAAAGCCGTCTAGCTCCTACCTTGTAAAACCTATCCTGTGTAATTCGTTTCGGAAGAAACTATTGAAATGTATTTACAGTTAGCTTAAATGGTGAGGGAAGATAAAAGAAAAAAACACTGGGATGCATAATAAGATTTACTGTGCTCCTTTTAGATTTTTTGTGGTCAGGGACGCAGGACGCATACCTATCAGCATCTCTGCAGTTGTAGTAACCAGTTTGTTAGTAGGTATGAACAAACATCAAAAAGTTTTCATTCTACATCTCATATTAATAGTTGTGTTCCTTAATTTATGTGGCTTTAAATCACCACACAGATTGAAGTAATGCACCAACTACCACAATATCTAATATAATTATGTGGTTGGTATATATTTTGGTAATTGGGTGCACTAACATGTGCATTACTTCAATCTGTGGGCCACACAATTAAGGAAACACAAATATTAGAACACAAATATTATATAGAAATGTAGAATGAAAACTTTTCTTCTCAAAAGTACAACAAATTATTGCAGAAATTGCCCTGAACTAAAAAGTTAAAAGAAAATATTGATATTTGATTTTGTTTAATTTTAAAAAAATTTAATTTTTCTTTTTTTCTACAAATATCAGGTAGGTTACTTTCGACATTTTTCCAGCTCTTGAGAAGATCTTAGTTATTTTTGTTTTTTTTATTCAACTTCTTTATATTTTATTGATTTGTCTTTTTGTATTCCAGGTATTTGCTTGGCAAGTGGACTACCAGCTGTTGACTGTCAACTAGAGATCTGGAATCTTGTTACTTTGCAGCTCAAACTATGCGAAACAAAAATGAGTATAATAATCATATGCACCACACCTGCTGCTGCTTCGTGTACTCTGCATAGTTTAATATTGAATTAGCGTATGATGACACTGCTAACATCATCAGTCTCATGTTGGAGTCCTCTATATCTAATATGAGTCCAAAATATAATATACTTTAATCTTTTAGAAAAACTAGCGAGGATATGTGTCCCTCTGGGCATAAGTGTTAAGTTTTTTTAATGTAATTGAAATACTTTATGAAAAAACTACAAAATTAAATAAGAACACATATAAAGATTACTATTATTAATTGATTTCCTTATAAAAATCATCATAGGATTGATTCTTTAATGTTAGAGAATAAATAATAATATCAGATCAATAACACTAAATTAATTTATTAACACCTGGTTCAGCTTTTTAAACCAGTATGCAATTAAACCACCCATATATATGTAAACCATTATCCTTTTAGTGATATGTAAGGATAGATTGCAGGGATTTTTAATCACTATAATATGGACTGTTTGAGGCAAATCTAACTCTGAATTATCAATAGATATTGTAATAGATTAATAGATTATTCTAATATATAATGATCGTTGGACTATGATTTGAATACCTCATTGATAAAACTTACACAATTTTTGAGGGAGATATTGTGAAGTAAGCAGTGACAAGTTTCGGGTACAGGACACACCGAATCTCCCGTTATAATGATTTCCTATTTATATGATTATAGCTTGATGAAATTTATATTAAAGACTTTAAAATAAATAAAATGTGCTTAAAAGAGAACATTCAGATGATTTGACTTATCCAAAACTGCGTAGCTACTTAAAGTTTTTTTGTACAATGAAATTGTATACTCTATTTATTTATTATTTCTTTTTAACACGTCTATAAAATCCTCAATAAACCTTGTTTACTTTAATAAAAGTAGCATTGTGAAAATGCTTTTTGGTGTGAAATAATCACTCATTAGAAATTATAAGGGCTGTTATGATCACAAATAAAATATCTTTTGTTTTTCTCCATCTTTTACAGATCACAATTGTTTTTTCATGAAACTATCCTGCTTCATCACACACTGTAAGTATTGATTTACAAAAAAAAAATATTTCAAAACATATCTTTGAAAGAAAATCCTACATCATCGTATTTATTTCATAATTGAACATGATTTAAAAGATTCTCTTATTTTAATGATACATTTTTCACAATCTAAATAAAATTAGTATTTGAAAATATCATCGCTAAACACAAGCAATAATTTTCACTCTATTCCATACACATATTCAACTCTTTGCATTCTCATGATTCCAGTCGAATGCAAGTCCCTGATGTTCTATAGTTGTCTAAAATAAAATTATCTTATACTATCATTTTAACCATATTTAATAAAAGTATCAAATCTCACTGACCAAGTTAAAGCTGCAAATTTTCCAAAACCGTAGTTGTATCACTCTACTGATATAGCTATACCACTTGGACCAAAGTGAAACTGCCTAGAGCATAAGCTAAGGAAGTTGCACAAGAATGCTAGATGCAATCTTAATCATGGCAAACAACCTCCATAAAGAAATGCAGCCTTTTACAGCCACTTTCCCCCTCATCACACAATCCATCCAAGATTGAAAGAGAACACTACCATAGGACACTGTGGAAGAAGCAAATAAACTCACATACAGCAACGTTCTCTGATGGGAAACAAGCCACATGGCACGCCAGTGTGGACTTTCCAGCAAAACCTCATTGATTTGCTCTGTGACGATGACTGATAGCGTGAAGAAGACCCACCTGAAAACAATGAATGATAGTATGTTTGGCAAAGAGTCTGTCATCATATCCCGTGCTACTACGCACGAAAAGATGAGCAAAAAGCAATTAAGATAATTTAAAAGTTTCTTTCTAACCAACGAAAGGTACTAACAATATTCTTTCTAATAATCATCAGATAAGAATATTTTCCTCTTTGGCTTTTTGTAACATTTATGAATTGTATCTTTATATAATCCATTTACTAATTCCTGTTTGTCTGAAGACCTGATATGGAGCGCCAGTAAAAATTGAATTATCAATGATCTCCTC